>JAXQQM020084091.1:0-208257 GCA_034641835.2 Pinus albicaulis
CAGCCTCCGAAAATCACCAGAAAGTCCCTCCTCAAGGAGTTACACTGCCCTCCAAGGCTCAGCGCAAATGCCAAATGATAATAGCTAAAATAGTGCCACAAACTCCTCGGAAAACCTCCTACTGGCAAAGACTGATCCTCCACTCTGGATATCAACTGAAACTCCTGCAGAAACCCCGCAACGGAACACCTCCAAGTAGAACTGCATCCTCTCTCCCAGGGACTACGCAGTCACAAGAGAAGCCCAGCTACTCAGCAAAACAACCAACCAAACCTCCCGCTAAAGACTGAAGAAATGACCTTACCCAAGCAGGCACTTGAAGTCCCTCGGGGCTAAGGGTGAGATCTTCGATTGAAGACACTCAACGCACTAAACAGTGCTGCAGACAGGCTACACAGCTAGCATGGTCAAGAAGACAAAATTCTAGCTCAAATATCATCAACAACAAGAATGAAAAATGAGAAGGCTCTCCCACCTTTTATAACGTTGACCCCTCTCCAAAACCCTAACGTGGTCTCCCTCTCCTCCACGTGCTCCTCCTCCATCTGCGCAGAAGCTCCTAGAGGCTACGTGGGCCCCCTCCTCTGCGTGGTGTTGGACCCCCATGGCTCCCCATAAGTTATAACGTTGTGCTACTAGGGAAACACTTTATTTTATTTAAGTGAGTTAGACCCCTCCTCTCACTTTTTTATTTATTAATAAACTATAGTCGGCAAAAATATACAAAAATCGAATATTCCAATTAGCTGTTGCTAATTAGGAATATTACAGTCTCCCCCGGAAAAATGTTGTTTGTCCTCAAGCAATTGAAGTGATGGATGCTGCATAATCTTCTCATTCTCTCAAGTGGCATCCTCATCCGGAAAATTCTTCCACCTCACCAAGAATTCCCGGACCATCCTGCTCCATAGTTGCCTCTCTCTGGTATCAATAATAGCCTCTGGCTGCAACACCAAATGCCCCTCATCATCCGTGGGTGGTAGCTCATCCGTGACTGTCACCTGTTGTCCCAACGCCTTCTTCAGGCATGATACGTGAAAAATATTATGAATCTTGCTGCCTGGGGGCAGCTCTAGCTCATATGAAACCTGTCCAATCCTGCGTATCACCCTGTATGGCCCATAAAAGTGGGGCTTGAGCTTCTCATCCCCCTTCTGCATAAGTGACGACTGTCGGAATGGTTGTAATCGTAGGTAGACCAAGTCTCCTACCTCAAACTGTCTCTCTATCCAACGTCTATCAGCATACAGCTTCTTCTGGTTCTGCGCTGTGGCCATGTTATCCTTGAGAGCTCGGAGGATGTCCTGACTCTCTTGGGTCCAAATCTTGGCTCTCAGAGCCCTGCTAACACCAAACATCACGTCCGCAAAAGATAAAGGATGATACCCATACAAAGCATAGAACGGTGACATACCAATGGACATGTGATGCGTCGTGTTGTAGCAATACTCTCCCAAATGTAGCCACTTCAGCCATGCTCGCTGCTGCCCACTGACATAGTTACGCAAGTAGCCCTCCAGCCACTTGTTAACTATCTCCGTCTGTCCATCCGTCTGTGGGTGATAACTAGTGCTCGGTGTCAACTCTGTCCCAACTAGCCAGAAAAGCTCCTGCCAGAATCCGCCCATGAAGCGACTGTCCCTGTCACTGATAATGGTCTTAGGAAGACCATGCAGCCTGAAAATCTCTCTGAAGAACAGCTCGGCCACCTGTGCTGCTGTGTAGTGCGCGGATATGGCGAAAAAGTGCGCATACTTCGTCAGTCGATCAACGACGACGAAGATACAATCCTTGCCCTGCACCATGGGCAATCCTGTGATGAAGTCCATCGATATGCTCTCCCATTTCCCCCTCTAGAATGGGAAGAGGCTGCAACAACCCTGCGGGATGGCTCATCTCTCCCTTGTTCCTCTGACAAACATCGCACTCCCTGACATGCTGGAGTACGTCCTCCTTGAGGCCCTTCCATGAGAACCTCTCTCTAATGGCCCCGTAGGTTTTGGTAAACCCCTGGTGGCCAGTCGATGGAGAATCATGTGATGCATGGAGTATCTTCTTCTTAAGCTGAGATCCCTCAGTCAAGAAAATCCTGTCCCTGTAATAGATGATCTCATCGACCACCCTGTACCTGTCATCCGCTACCTGTCCATCCAGCACCTCACATGCAAACTGTCCTTGGAGTACTCCACCAGCAGTCGAGCCCTCCAATCTGTATCCAAGCTCATAAGAGATAATGTGGCCGGTCTACGTGAAAGGGCATCTGCTACCACGTTATTCTTGCCTTTGACGTACTCAATGTCAAAGTCATAGGCTTGGATCTTACTGATCCACTTCTGCTGCCTCTCCTACAACTGCTTTTGCTCCAGAAAGAACCTGAGGCTGTTGTGATCCGACCTCACCCTGAATCTATTGCCCACTAAATACTGCCGGTATTTGCCCAATGCATGCATGATAGCCAACATCTCCTTGTCGTATATGGAATACAACCTCTCATGCGGAAGGAGCTTCCGGCTCTTAAAGGCTATGGGGTGACCACCCTGCATCAATCTGCGCCGATACCCTCTCCCGACGCATCGCACTCCAAGACAAATGGCTGCGTGAAATCCGGCAATGCAAGCACGGGGCAGCTACTCATCACCTCCTTGAGCCTATCAAAGGCTCGCTGTGCTGTATCTGACCAACTGAATGTCCCCTTCTTTGTCAAATCTGTGAGGGGTGCAGCGAGCTGTGAGAAACCCTTGACAAACTTCCTGTAATATGTGCAAATGCCAATGAATCCTCGAAGCTCGGTCACGTTTCTCGGCTCTGGCCAATCTCTAATGGCCCGGATCTTCTCCTCGTGGACTCTCACTCCGTCCAGTCCTATGATATGTCCCAAGTACAACATCTCCGTCAACCCAAACTCACATTTGGAGAGCTTGGAATAGAAATGTTGCTCCTCCAGGATGCGTAATACTGTCTCAATATGTTGGAGATGCTCCTCCCAAGTCCTACTATATATGAGTATGTCATCAAAGAAGACCAGAACAAACTTCCTCAGATTACTGCGGAAGATATGGTTCATGCACGGCTGAAAGGTGGCAGGTGCATTGGTCAGCCCAAAAGGCATAACCAGAAACTCGAAGTGCCCATAATGACACCTGAAGGCGGTCTTGGGAATGTCCTATTCCCTCACGCCAATCTGATGGTACCCAGATCTCAAATCAATCTTTGAGAAGAACTGTGCTCCTCTCAACTCGTCCATCAACTCATCGATCATGGGAATGGGGTGCCTGTTCTTCAGGGTCTTCTTGTTCAGAGCCCTGTAGTCAATGCACATCTGCAATGTGCCGTCCTTCTTCTTCACCAACACCACAGAAGAAGCAAAAGGACTCGTGCTCGGCTGAATGTGCCCAAGGGCCAGCAACTCCTGAATAGCTCGCTCAATCTCATCTCGATAGGCCTTGGGATGCCTATAGGGTGTGGTGATCACTGCCTGTATACCCTGCTCCAGCTCAATGGTATGCTCAAACCCCCGATCCGGTGGCTGCCCTGGCGGAATATCCCCGAATACCGTAGCATACCTGTCAAGAATGGTCTATACCTCTGGGTGCACTGCCTGTTCTGTAGTCGCTGCCTCTGATGCCCGCAGCTCTACTGTCCACTCTATGTCTCCCTTACGGAAGGTTGCCTCTATCCGATGAGCCGAAACAGTCTGAGGCGTATATGTGTGCTATCCCCGTATCTTCTCATGCCTCCCTGTCTTGGCATCATCCCACTCCATCTCTAGGGCCTTCCAGTCCGTCGTGACCTTCCCTAGAGTGATAAGCCACTGAACACCCAGTATCATGTTGGTGTCCGGAATATCGACCACAAAAAAAAATCTGTCAATGTATAGGTGCCCATTGTCACTGATAACTCGGGAACATATCGAGCACACCCCATGGTCTGATCTCCTGGGACCAACACTGAAAATCCATCGAAGCTCTCAATCTGTATACCTCTCCGCTCAACCATCTGCGCATCGATGAAGTTGTGGGTTGCCCCACTATCGACCAAGACTGATACTCGCTAGCCACGCACTGTCCCCCATATGCGCAGCGTCAAATACTTGGGAACTCCCCACAATGCTGCAAGGGCTCCTCCAGTAGGTGCAAATGACATACCACCTATTGCTGGTGGTGGAGGTGGCAAAGTATCTTGCACTGCATGACAATCTCCTGCCTCCACATCATTCTCCTCATCCTCTTCCCCGCTGCTCTCGGAGAAGACCTCAATGAAATGTGCTTTCCCAGCAGCACATCTATGTCCTGGTGCCCATGGCTCCTGGCAGGTGAAGCACAACCGCTTCTTCTTCAGCTCCCTCCTAGCATCATCATGAATCTGCACCCGTCCGGGATTCCCCTTGGGAGGCGGAATCCTCACGTCCTTCCCCTTAGGCTGGAAAGCCTGTCTCTGGGGATAAGGTGTCCGAGTCCTGGGTAAGACATCCTGTAAATCTCAGGTCCTGCTGATAGCATCTTGAAGTGTAGTGGGTCTAATTGACCTGACTAGGCCACGAAGTGGTTCTGCTAATCCCTCCACAAACATGTAGATCATCCGAGCTGCGGATAGATCTGGCACCATCACTGAAACCCTCAAGAAATCCGCAATGTAAGTCTCTGGGCTCCTAGTCTGCTTGAGCCTCGTCAGCTCAACAAAGTGTTGTTCCGGATCCCTCCGGTCAAAACGCTCTATCACCCTCCTGGTAAACTCGGCATATGTCGTCACTGTAGAATGCCCGAGTGTCGTCATCCCGTGAAACCATCAGTCCTGGGCCTCACCATCCAAATGTAATGTTGCCACCTTAATGGCCTCTGTCTCCGACATCTGATTAAGCTGGAAATAGATGTCCAACTTTTCCACCCAAGACTTTGCCGAACTGTTTGATGAACCATCAAACGTGGGCAAATGAAATCTGCTAGCTGTGCGGTGGTTTTCTCCATCATGATGATGCCGGTGCCCTCTATGATGATCGCGGGGTCTACCGTCCCGCTGGAGCTGAACAAAGTCTCTGAACGAGATAGCATCTCTGAACTCCTGCCCGTATGCCTGGTACTCTGCAAAATAGTCACCCATGTGGCCAGGCTCTGGCTCCTGCTGTGCTCCTGCCCCTGTGTCCGCTCCTAGGAAGGTGGGCATAGTGGATCGCGTGGGTGCATGCGATGCAATAAGGGGGGTAGTCTCGCGCTCCAGCATATGGTGGGATGTGCCTGATCCCTCACCAATCTGAAAACCCCTTGGGGTTTCATGCTGTCTAGCCTCCACGGCAGCGAATCTCTACCCCATCGTCTCCATCTGTCTCGACAGATCCTGTACTGATTTGAGGAGCATTTCCCTATATCTCCTCGCATCATCATCGTCCCCTGCCATAGGACCCTGCTGCTCTGCGTCCACCACAGGCTGCTCCTGCTCTGTATCTGTCACAGGCTACTCCTGATCCGTGTCCACCACTCGAACACAGTCTCCCTCTCCGTAGGTGTTCTCCAACCTACGCTCAATGTCTCTATATTTCCTACCTCTGTAACAGATGTAGGGTTTATCCCTCAGTGTCATAGACTGCTAGCTCCACAGGCTGAGCCAGATCTATGCTCTGATACCACTGTAATATCCTGGAAGGGAAATAGACAGCAGTACAAGAATATGACAATATAGAAAATGCCAGAAATAGAACATAAAGCAAATACTCATAAAAATGTTGGGAATGCTAAGCCATTTTATTAATCTGAGAATATAATGAAATACAATAGATGATCAGAATGATAGCACCTATTCTTGCTCAAAGCAAGTGAAGGACTCTCTCAGAAAGACAAGAAATGGCTGCTATAAGAAACTGCGTCCCAGCTGCTGGAAAACTGCCATAAGACTGCTGCTGCTGGAATGGACTGAAACTAGGGGCTGATCCCCTTGCCGGAATGAGCTGAAAATCTGTAGACCACCTGTACTCACCTCCCTGGACAAAACCCAGAAACCATATCAAAAATGGTCAGCCTCCGAAAATCACCAAAGAAACCCTCCTCAAGGAATTACGCTGCCTCTGCAAGGCTCAGCGCAGATGCCAAATGATAATAGCTGAAACTGTGCCACAAACTCCTCAGGAAACCTCCTACTGGCAAAGACTGATCCTCTCCTCTGGATAGCAATTGAAACTCCTACAGAAAACCCCGCACCGGAACACCTCCAAGAAGAACTGCGTCCTCTCTCCCAAGGACTGCGCAGTCACAAGAGAAGCCCAGCTCCTCAGCAAAACAACCAACCAAACCTCCCACTAAATACTGAAGAAATGACCTTACCCGAGCAGGCACTCGAAGTCCCTCGGGGCTAAAGATGAGATCTCCGACCGGAGACACTCAACGCACTAAACAGTGCTGCAGACAGGCTAAACAGCCAGCGTGCTCAAGAAGACAAAAGTCTAGCTCAAATATCATCAACAACAAGAATGCCAAATGAGAAGGCTCTCCCACCTTTTATAACGCTGGCCCCTCTCCAAAACCCTAACGTGGTCTCCCTCTCCTCCACGTGTTCCTCATCAAACTGCGCAGAAGCTCCTAGAGGCTACGTGGGCCCCCTCCTTTGCGTGGTGTTGGACCCCCATGGCTCCCCATAAGTTATAATGTTGTGCTACTAGGGAAGCACTTTATTTTATTTAAGTGAGTTAGACCCCTCCTCTCACTTTTTATTTATTAATAGACTATAGTCGGCAAAACTATACAAAAATCGAATATTCCAGTTAGTTGCTGCTAATTAGGAATATTACAACAGAAAATAGATGGGAGTTGGTGCTTCCACATCAAGTTGTAGCTTGATAAAATGTCAGTTGTAGCTGACTGAGGTTGGAGCCTCCTGTAGGTTGGTGCCTGCAGAAAATTGATGAGAGTTGGAGCTTCCTTGCAAGTTGTAGCTTGCAGAATTGAGGTTGGTGCCTACAGAAAATCAGTGGTGAGAGGGAGTTGGAGCTTGCCTTTGCATCACAACAATAATAAGATGTGGTTTTCTCCCTTTATGGGTTTCCACTTATATCTGGTGTCTCTGTGCATGATGTTTATGTGTTGATATGGTTTATCTAATCTGCTTAATACTTGCTGCTCTCATATTAATTTTGTTGTTACATTATCTTAATACTTGCTGCTCACATTCTAAGATTACTCATATTGCTTCAACATGGAAATGAAGGTAACAAGTTTAATGGAAAAGTGAAATTCGCGTGTTAAACGATTCCCACTTCTTCGCTAGAATCACGTCTAACAATTGCATCGAGCGCTCAAAAGCTTTCGAGATGAAGATCTCATGAGTCATGGATCATCAAAAATGTACCTAAGTAAAGCATAGTCAAAGCTTCTCAGGCCGGAGAGATAAGGCGCAGAGACATTGAATGAGGCTTAGAACGAGGTATGGAGCTTGAAGAAGGCAATATAATGCACGTACTTTCCTGCGTGAACACAGAAATGCCATAAACTAGAGAATACACCATGATAAGGATCTTAATTGAATGATTCATCAAAAAGAAATCAGAGTGAGCAATTGTCACATGGAAAGAGAATTAAGTAAAGAAGGACGAAAACAAAAAATGTTCCAGTAAAATGAAATAATTCGCTAGTGTAATTTAAGCTATTTCCTATAATGAGAAGAAGAAAAAACCAAACTTGATACAACCTTGATTGAAATAGAAAGATTGAAGAATGAAAACAAAGACTTTAAGACATTGGTGCAAATATGTGATGAGAAAGCATATGAAGATAAGAAGGAAATTGTTGGCCTGAAGACACAACTTGAAGAAGCAAGGAAAGTTGAAGACACTCTGCTGCAACAAATGAACGAGAAAAGTCTGGAATGTAGGAAACTGGAAGAAGAAGTAGTGTGCCTGAGAAAGAAATTAGAAAAAGCCCAAAGCGAATTATTAATGAATACTCCACAAATGAAAAGCTCTGGACAGTTGGACCAAATTCTAAATGCTCAAAGGTCTCCTCTCATAAAGAATGGGATAGGCTATGAAGGAGAAACAAGTAAGTCCAAGGTAGAAGATAACAGGAATATCATCTTTGTAAAAGCTGTAAAGAATAATGAAGCAGCTCAGAAGATTCCTACAGAAGTAAAAGCCAGCAAGAACATAAGTTGTAAAGAAACAAACAGAATCATGCAGCAACATGAAAGAACAGAGAATGAGAGGATGAAACAATCAGTTGCTAAAGGCTCATTTGCTCCTAAGGATGAATTGAATAAATTTGGAAGATGTCAAAAAAGGTTCTTTCCTCCTATGGGAAGCATCACTTGTTTTTCCTACCACAAACAAGGACATACTGCAGCATATTGTAAGACAAAGCAAACCCAGTCAAACCAGCAAAGGATGCAGCAAAAGAGAAGAACCCCTCAAGCAAGCAAATGGAAAAGAAAATCTTTCACCAGGTACACAAATTATTTCCATGGCTACTGTTATGCAATAATTTTGGACATAAATCTGTTGAATGTAAATTGTATTAAAAAAGGGGAACAAAATATTATACATCAGCTCAAATGTACATTGGTAAAACAAGATGTTATGTATGCCTCAAGCTTGGTCACAAAGCAAAAGACTGTAAACTGCCATATACATTAAAGAGCTCTAGACAGATGAGAGAGTATAATCAAATCAAACAGAACTATGAATCAAATAGAAGTGCAGACATTATGAAGAACCCCAATAAAGTATGGAAGGAAAAGAGAAAGGGGGACCCTGTTACCTCAATAACTTAATGAATCCATCATAGTCTCAGGGGGAGCTGCTCTAGGAAGCAAAGAAAATATCGAACTAGTGATAAATATGAAGCAACATTCTAGGGGGAGAGTAGTTCATAAATAGTCCCCTCAAAAGTAGTCTAAGAAGAGCTCCATGAAATGAGAACAGCTATGAGATCAGGAAGGGAAAAGAAAATTCCTCTAACAGAGAACTATAGAGGAAGAAGATTATTTAGCTGACAGATTGATGAAAGAAGAGAAGGCAGCAAGCAACCATGGTAGTAGAGAGAACATCAGCCATGAACTTGTAGAACTAACAGTGAATCACATTAAGAAGGATGTGTAAGAGAAGTGTCTATCATCATTATGTCATTACATCTTTCATCTATGAAAAGTCCCCTTTGAGGAATGCAGTTAAGTGAGTGATAAACCTCTGAGTGATCTGCCCATGAAGATTCCAAGCAAAGAAATTGAAGATGTCTTCCTGAAGTCCATTATGTTAAAACAGTTGAATTGTATGTAAAGCAACAATGATTCTGGAGCAGTCCTAGAAAAGAAAACGCAGTGACATTCCTATGAACAGAATGGCAGAATAAGAAAATGGTTAAAGATGCCAAGATCAAATTCATGATATTGATGACCGTTGGTGTGAACAGTGGAAAGCTCTAGTAGAATCTATGAAGGATGTATCAATTATGGGTTAATGTGCAAGCTGAAGTGAAATCTCTGCATGATTTATCAAAGTAGTATCAATTGGTATTTAGGTACAAGCAGCATGCCTATCAACAGAATACCAGGTGTTATCAGTGGAGCAGCAGTATGGTACAGGTCCTCAGGATCAAGGGATTATGGCAAAAGTACACCAAGTTAGTATCCCAGAGTTATCTGCATTATTCAAGCATGAAAAGATTCATTGATCACATCAGCAACAAGGACCTGCAGCTATTGAGTGTAATATCATTATCAGCATTCTAGCTCATATCATCACCAACAAGCAAGAAAAGTGAACCACAGAAATAAAAGATATATTGGCTTCATCACAATTGAAAAGATGTGTACTATAGATGTGCATTGCAGAAAAAGACTTACTCCATCTACAACCCTCCTCAATATATATGGTTGTCATCACCTACAAGTGAAAGGAGTCTGTACTTTGGGATTGTATCAACATACTGTGTATATACAAGTTCAATAAGTCCCAAAAGTGTTCTCTCAACAACTTTTGTACATCAGTTTGGAGCAGCAGGGTACAAAGTCAGAAGAAGAAGGCCTAAACACATCTCAGAGAGAGGAAATGAAGAGATAGAAAGCACACTAGGAAATGTGCAACCCTTTGCCATTGATGTCAAAGGGGGAGGAAAAGCAAGTAACAGAAGATAGGGTCTTCTAAAAGAAGCTAGGCAGAGAAAGACTTGGAGGAAGCATTGGATTATTGGTGGATGTGTTGCCATCAATGCTAAAGGGGGAGACTGTTGGAAATGTTGTCATTGATGGCAAAGGAGATGGCAAAGGAGGAACACCTGAAACAACAGCAAGGAAAAGAGAGCAGCATAGAAGCAGAGAAATAGCAAAAGAGGCAGCAAGATGTAGAGAGGGTCGAGCAACAGAGACAAGGCCATTTAAAGAAGCAGGGCAGCAAAAAGAAGCAACCCAGGTTACAGAGGCAGCAAAGAAGTAGCAGAGGCAGCAAAGAAGCAGACAAGAAGCAGAGGCAGCAGAGAGAGCATAAGGCAAGTAGCAGAGGCAGCAAAGAGAGCAGTAGAGATAGCAAAGAAGTAGAGAGGTAGCAAGGCAGCAAACGCAGCAAGGCGAATAAGGAACAAAAGCAGCGGACAAAGCAGAAGTAGCAGATCTGGAGAGACAGAGTAATGAGGATAGAAAGGCCACTGATTGAATATCAAGCCTGAAAGGAATTTCTCCATTGGGAAGACTGTGAAGCATTGTTGGGAAGAATACATCAATTCATTCTGCAGAATTAAATCAAGATGAGGAACAAAACTCTGGTAACGTAGCTGTAATATCCAAAAATGGAAATAGACAGCAATACAAGCATACGACAATATAGAAAATGCCAGAAATAGAACATAAAGCAAATACTCATAAAAATGTCGGGAATGCTAAGCCATTTTATTAATTTGAGAATATAATGAAATACAATAGATGATCAGAATGATAGCACCTATTCTTGCTCAAGGCAAGTGAAGAACTCTCTCAGAAAGACAGGAAATGGCTGCTATAAGAAACTGCGTCCCAGCTGCTGGAAAACTGTCGTAAAACTGCTGCTGCTGGAATGGACTGAAACTAGGCGCTGATCCCCTTGCCGGAATGAGCTGAAAATCTGCAGACCACCTGTACTCACCACCCCGGACAAAACCCAGAAACCATATAAAAAATGGTCAGCCTCCGAAAATCACCAAAGAAACCCTCCTCAAGGAATTACGCTGCCTTTGCAAGGCTCAGCGCAGATGCCAAATGATAATAGCTGAAACTGTGCCACAAACTCCTCAGGAAACCTCCTACTGGCAAGACTGATCCTCTCCTCTGGATATCAACTGAAACTCCTGCAAAAAACCCCGCACCGGAACACCTCCAAGTAGAACTGCATCCTCTCTCCCAGGGACTGCGCAGTCATAAGAGAAGCCCAGCTCCTCAGCAAAACAACCAACCAAACCTCCCGCTAAAGACTGAAGAAATGACCTTACCCGAGCAGGCACTCGAAGTCCCCCGGGGCTAAGGGTGAGATCTCCGACCGGAGACACTCAACGCACTAAACAGTGCTACAGACAGGCTAAACAGCCAGCGTGCTCAAGAAGACAAAATGTCTAGCTCCAATATCATCAACAACAAGAATGCCAAATGAGATGGCTCTCCCACCTTTTATAACGCTGGCCCTTCTCCAAAACCCTAACGTGGTCTCCCTCTCCTCCACGTGCTCCTCATCAAACTGCGCAGAAGCTCCTAGAGGCTACGTGGGCCCCCTCCTTTGCGTGGTGTTGGACCCCCATGGCTCCCCATAAGTTATAACGTTGTGCTACTAGGGAAACACTTTATTTTATTTTATTTAAGTGAGTTAGACCCCCTCCTCTCACTTTTTATTTATTAATAAACTATAGTCGGCAAAACTATAAAAAATCGAATATTCCAATTAGCTATGGCTAATTAGGAATATTACAGTCTCCCCCGGCAAAACGTTGCTTGTCCTCAAGCAACTGAAGTGATGGATGCTGCAGTATCTTCTCATTCTCCCAAGTGGCATCCTCATCCGGCAAATTCTTCCACCTCACCAAGAATTCCCGGACCGTCCTGCTCCGCAGCTGCCTCTCCCTGGTATCAATAATAGCCTCTGGTTGCAACACCAGATGCCCCTCATCATCCGTGGGTAGTAGCTCATCCGTGACTGTCACCTGTTGTCCCAATGCCTTTTTCAGGCATGATACGTGAAAAATGTTATGAATCTTGCTGCCTTGGGGCAGCTCTAACTCATATGCAACCTGACCAATCCTGCGTATCACCCTGTATGGCCCATAAAAGCGGGGCTTCAGCTTCTCAGCCCCCTTCTGTTTGAGTGACAATTGTCGATATGGCTGTAATCGTAGGTAGACTAAGTCTCCTACCTCAAACTGTCTCTCTATCCGATGTCTATCAGCATACAGCTTCTGCTGATTCTGCGCTGTGGCCATGTTATCCTTGAGAGCTCGGAGGATGTCCTGACTCTCTTGGATTCAAATCTTGGCTCTTGGAGCCCTGCTAACACCAAACATCACGTCCGCAAAAGATAAAGGATGATACCCATACAATGCATAGAACGGTGACATACCAATGGTCATGTGGTGCGTCGTGTTGTAGCAATACTCTCCCAGATGCACCCACTTCAGCCATGCTCGCTGCTGCCCACTAACATAGTTACGCTAGTAGCCTTCCAGCCACTTGTTAACTATCTCCGTCTGTCCATCCGTCTGTGGGTGATAACTAGTGCTCGGTGTCAACTCTGTCCCCACTAGCCGGAAAAGCTCCTGCCAGAATCCGCCCATGAAGCGGCTGTCCCTGTCACTGATAATGGTCTTAGGTAGACCATGCAACCTGAAAATCTCCCTGAAGAACAGCTCGGCCACCTGTGCTGTTGTGTGGTGTGCGGATATGGCGAAAAAATGAGCATACTTCGTCAGTCGGTCAACGACGACAAAGATGCAGTCCTTGCCCTGCACCATGGGCAACCCTGTGATGAAGTCCATCGATATGCTCTCCCATTTCCCCTTTGGAATGGGAAGAGGCTGCAACAACCCTGCGGGATGGCTCATCTCTCCCTTGTTCCTCTGACAAACATCGCACTCCCTGACATGCTGGAGTACGTCCTCCTTGAGGCCCTTCCATGAGAACCTCTCTCTAATGGCCCTGTAGGTTTTGGTAAACCCCTGATGGCCAGTCAATGGAGAATCATGAGATGCATGAGTATCTTCTTCTTACGCTGAGATCCCTTAGTCAAGAAGATCCTGTCCCTGTAGTAGATAATCTCATCAACCACCCTGTACCTGTCATCTGCTACCTGTCCATCCAACACCTCACATGCAAACCTGTCCTTGGAGTACTCCACTAACAGTTGAGCCCTCCAATCTGCATCCAAGCTCATAAGTGATAACGTGGCCGGTCTACGTGAAAGGGCATCTGCTACCACGTTATTCTTGCCTTTGACGTACTCAATGTCAAAGTCACACGCTTGGATCTTACTGATCCACTTCTGCTGCCTCTCCTGCAACTGCTTCTGATCCAGAAAGAACCTGAGGCTGTTGTGATCGGATCTCACCCTGAATCTGCTGCCCACTAAATACTGCCGGTATTTGGCCAATGCATGCATAATGGCCAACATCTCCTTGTCGTATATGGAATACAACCTCTCATGCGGAAGGAGCTTCCGGCTCTCAAAAGCTATAGGGTGACCACCCTGCATCAACACTGCACCAATCCCCTCTCCTGACGCATCGCACTCCAAGACAAATGGCTGTGTGAAATCTGGCAATGCTAGCACGGGGCAACTGCTCATCACCTCCTTGAGCCTATCAAAGGCTCGCTGTGCTGTATCTGTCCAACTGAATGCCCCCTTCTTTGTCAAATCTGTGAAGGGTGCCGTGAGCTGTGAGAAACCCTTGACGAACTTCATGTAGTAAGTGCAAATGCCAATAAACCCCCGAAGCTCAGTCACGTTCCTCGGCTCTGGCCAATCTCTGATGGCCCTGATCTTCTCCTCGTGGACTCTCACTCCATCCACTCCTATGATATGTCCCAAGTACAGCATCTCCGTCAACCCAAACTCACATTTGGAGAGCTTGGCATAGAACTGCTGCTCCTCCAAGATGCGTAACACCGTCTCAATATGTTGGAGATGCTCCTCCCATGTCCTGTTGTATATGAGTATGTCATCAAAGAAAACCAATACAAACTTCCTCAGATGACTGCGGAAGATATGGTTCATGCATGACTGGAAGGTGGCTGGTGCATTGGTAAGCCCAAAAGGCATAACCAGAAACTTAAAGTGCCCATAATGACACCTGAAGGCGGTCTTGGGAATATCCTGCTCCCTCACGCGAATCTGATGGTACCCAGATCTCAAATCAATCTTTGAGAAGAACTGTGCTCCTCTCAACTCGTCCATCAACTCATCGATCCTGGGAATGGGGTACCTGTTCTTCAGGGTCTTCTTGTTCAAAGCCCTGTAATCAATGCACATCCGCAATGTGCCGTCCTTCTTCTTCACCAACACTACAGAAGAAGCAAAAGGACTCGTGCTCGGCCGAATGTGTCCAAGGGCCAGCAACTCCTGAATAGCTCGCTCAATCTCATCCCGATAGGCCTTGGGATGCCTATAAGGTGTGGTGATCACTGCCTGTATACCCTGCTCAAGCTCAATGGTATGCTCAAACCCCCGATCCGGTGGCTGCCCTGGCGGAATATCCCCGAATACTATGGCGTACCTGTCAAGGATGGTCTGTATCTCTGGGTGCACTGCCTGTCCCGTAGTCGCTGCCTCTGATGCCCGCAACTCTACTGCCCACTCTATATCTCCCTTACGGAAGGTTGCCTCCATCCGATGAGCCAAAACAGTCTGAGGCGGATATGTGTGCTGTCCTCGTATCTTCTCATGCCTCCCTGTCTTGGGATCATCCCACTCCATCTCTAGGGCCTTCCAATCCATCGTGACCTTCCCTAGAGTGATAAGCCACTGAACACCCAGTATCATGTTGGTGTCCGGAATATCGACCACAAAAAAGTGATCTGTCAATGTATAGGTGCCCATCGTCACTGATAACTCGGGAACATATCGAGCACACACCATGGTCTGATCTCCTGGGACCAAAACTGAAAATCCATCGAAGCTCTCAGTCTGTATACCTCTCCACTCAACCATCTGCACATCGATGAAGTTGTGGGTTTCCCCACTATTGACCAAGACTGATACTCGCTGGCCACGCACTATCCCCCGTACGCGCAGTGTCAAATACTTGGGAACTCCCCGCAATGCTGCAAGGGCTCCTCCAGTAGGTGAAAACGACGTACCACCTGTTGCTGGTGGTGGAGGTGGCAAAGTATCCTGCACTACATGACAATCTCCTGCCTCCACATCATCCTCCTCATCCTCATCCCCGCTGCTCTCGGAGAAGACCTCAATGAAATGTGCTTTCCCAGTAGCACATCTATGTCCTGGTGCCCATGGCTCCTGGCAGGTGAAGCACAACCGCTTCTTCTTCATCTCCCTCCTGGCCTCATCATCAACCTGCACCCGTCCGGGATTCCCCTTGGGAGGCGGAATCCTCACGTCCTTCCCCTTAGGCTGGAAAGCCTGTCTCTGGGGATAAGGTGTCCGAGTCCTGGGTAAGACATCCTGTAAGTCTCGGGTCCTGCTGATAGCATCCTGGAGTGTAGCTGGTCTAGTCGACCTGACTAGGCCACGAAGTGGCTCTGCTAATCCCTCCACAAACATGTAGATCATTCGGGCTGCGGATAGATCTGGCACCATCACTGAAACCCTCAAGAAATCTGAAATGTAAGTCTCTGGGCTCCCAGTCTGCTTGAGCCTCGTCAACTCAACAAAGTGCTATTCCGGATCCCTCCGGTCAAAACGCTCTATCACCCTCCTGGTGAACTCGGCGTAAGTCGTCACTGTAGAATGCCCGAGTGTCGTCATCCCATGAAACCACTAGTCCTGGGCCTCACCATCCAAATGTAATGTTGCCACCTTAATGGCCTCTGTCTGCGACATCTGATTAAGCTGGAAATAGATGTCCAGCTTTTCCACCCAAGATTTTGCCGAACTGCTTGATGAACCATCAAACGTGGGCAAATGAAATCTGCTAGCTGTGTGGTGGTGGTCTCCATCATGATGATGCCGGTGTCCTCTGTGATGATCGTGGGGCCTATCCCGCTGGAGCTGAACATAGTCTCTGAATGAGATAGCATCTTTGAACTCCTGCCCGTATGCCTGGTACTCTGCAAAATAGTCACCCATGTGGCTTGGTTTTGGCTCCTGCTGTGCTCCTGCCCCTGTTTCCTCTCCTAGGAAGGTAGGCATAGTGGATCGCGTGGGTGCATGCGATGCCATAAGGGGGGTAGCCTCATGCTCCGGCATATGGTAGGATGTACCCGATCCCTCACCAGTCTGAAAACCCCTTGGGGTTTCACGCTGCCTAACCTCTATCGTAGCGATCCTCTGCCCCATCGTCTCCATCTGTCTCGACAGATCCTGTATTGTTTTGAGGAGCGTTTCCCTATATCTCCTCGCATCCTCATCGTCTGCCATAGGACCCTGCTGCTCTGCGTCCACCAGAGGCTGCTCCTGCTCGGTATCTGTCACAGGCTGCTCCTGATCCGTGTCCACCACACGAACACAGTCTCCCTCTCCGTAGGTGTTCTCCAACCTACGCTCAATGTCTCTGTATTTCCTACCTCTGTAACAGATGTAGGGTTTATCCCTCGGTGTCATAGACCGCTAGCTCCACAGGCTAAGCCGGATCTATGCTCTGATACCACTGTAATATCCCAAAAGGGAAATAGACAGCAATACAAGCATACGACAATATAGAAAATGCCAGAAATAGAACATAAAGCAAATACTCATAAAAATGCCGGGAATGCTAAGCCATTTTATTAATCTGAGAATATAATGAAATACAATAGATGATCAGAATGATAGCACCTATTCTTGCTCAAGGCAAGTGAAGAACTCTCTCAGAATGACTGGAAATGGTTGCTATAAGAAACTGCGTCGCAGCTGCTGGAAAACTGCCGTAAAACTGTTGCTGCTGGAATGGACTGAAACTAGGGGCTGATCCCCTTGCCCGAATGAGCTGAAAATCTGCAGAGCACCTATACTCACCACCCCGGACAAAACCCAGAAACCATATCAAAAATGGTCAGCCTCCGAAAATCACCAAAGAAACCCTCCTCAAGGAATTACGCTGCCTCTGCAAGGCTCAGCGCAGATGCCAAATGATAATAGCTGAAACTGTGCCACAAACTCCTCAAGAAACCTCCTACTGGCAAAGACTGATCCTCTCCTCTGGATATCAACTAAAACTCCTGCAGAAAACCCCGCACCGGAACACCTCCAAGTAGAACTGCGTCCTCTCTCCCAGGGACTGCGCAGTCACAAGAGAAGCCCAGCTCCTCAGCAAAACAACCAACCAAACCTCCCGCTAAAGACTGAAGAAATAACCTTACTCGAGGAGGCACTCGAAGTCCCCCGGGGCTAAGGGCGAGATCTCCGACCGGAGACACTCAACGCACTAAACAGTGCTGCAGACAGGCTAAACAGCCAACGTGCTCAAGAAGACAAAATGTCTAGCTCCAATATCATCAACAACAAGAATGCCAAATGAGATGGCTCTCCCACCTTTTATAACGCTGGCCCTTCTCCAAAACCCTAACGTGGTCTCCCCCTCCTCCACGTGCTCCTCATCAAACTGCGCAGAAGCTCCTAGAGGCTACGTGGGCCCCCTCCTCTGCGTGGTGTTGGACCCCCATGGCTCCCCATAAGTTATAACGTTGTGCTACTAGGGAAACACTTTATTTTATTTAAGTTAGTTAGACCCCTCCTCTCACTTTTTATTTATTAATAAACTATAGTCGGCAAAACTATACAAAATCGAATATTCCAATTAGCTGTGGCTAATTAGGAATATTACAGTAGCGGAGTTCGAAATTGAGGAAAAGAACTGTTGAATTGAAGGCGTAGAAGATCGAAGCCTCATGGGGTTTGCTACAAGTATAACCGGTGGAGTGGATTCTATATACGCAACTGAGAAAGGGGCTACACACATACTGCAAAGAAGAGTCAAAACAGAGACTGCAGAAAAATCATATGGTAAGGGTGAATTTGCTGGTGCATAGAGTAAGTAACTCATCCTTGGAAATGATGAAATGATGGCTCGATTGAAGGCAAGGGAAGCCATATTTTGATTGTGAATCTACAAGAATGGAACTATAGTTCCATACAAAAACCAGGATAAAGGGGTTGATGAATAGTGACGTTGAACCGTGAGTTGATTTGCAGAAGAAAACGCAGAAGGAGGAGGCAATGTTACAATCATGTGAAGGTCCAAAGTTTGATCTTGCATGGAGGCCTCGAATGTTTTGTTTTCCTGAATACCTTAATGTTGACCTGCATATTTCATTTTGTTAAAGGAAATTGTTGTGTTAAAAGGCAAATTCGGGGCGTACTGTATCATTCTAGTCCTACAGGCAAAAACGCCCAAAATATACTAAATATCAGGTTCAAATCGTGTTTAAACAAAGATCCGGACTTCAAGTGGTTATAGAACAGAGTTATATTGCTATCGGGTCCGAAGAAACCAATCGCATCGGCGATTTCTGATCGCATCGGCGCAGCGGAAGAGCAAGGGAACGAGTTGTTGAAAGTTGCGATTGCGATTGAGCGATTGAATCAAAACCGTTAGATCACGGTTATTTGTGACCGTTGGATCGAGCGCTGATCACATCGGCGGATTGGAAGAACAAAGGAAAGACTGTTTGAAAGTTGCGATTGCGACTGAATGTTGCGATTGCGATTGCGACTGAATGTTGCGATCAATCGCATCGGAACCATCGCAATCGGAAGTCTTCGGAGGCAGCGCATCGCATCGAATCAGAGTGATCGCATCCCATCGAAGAATGATGCAAGCTCGGAAAGTGGGTCCGAAAAGGACATTTTATGTATTAAAATGATTCATTATTGTTACATTGCCAAGAGGTATTGGAGTTAAATAACACGGCAGTTTGTATGTTAAAGCTCTGTATAATTATGCCGATAGTTGAAATTGTGTTATATCTAAAGTCGAAGATTTGTTGTGGTGTCTCATAGCAAGTGAGTTGAGGACACAATAGGTGTTAAAGCTTCAAGCCCGATGTGTGAAAGCCGTGAACACATATTGAACGATTCAATGATTGATTAACCATTGGGTTATGGTTTCTAAGGTTCGAATATCAAAATAATAATGCCGAGAATGAACATTAATTGCTTGAAATAATAGAAGGAGAGAACCTTGCATAGAGGGCATATATTGGGTTTATAACCATGGCGATATTAAAGCCTCCGCATTTAGTTATTGAAACTGCCAGTAAAGGAAACCAAAGCATTGGAATTTGCCCAGATTTAAAGTCAGCAGTTATATATATTGTAACGCATCTATATATATATAGCAGACACACAATCACGGTGAACAGGAATATGCATAGGAATGAATTTGACAAAAGTACAAGCACAGAAAACTGGAAAATATGCAGAAAATAATGAGCAGAAGAAGGCAGAACAGTTACCTGACAGCAACGGAAAAGACAAAGCCAGCAAAGCCAAAAGCCAAAAAATGGGCTGAGTAAAATTGTCTTTATGTAACTGAAAAATGTGACTGTAAATGTTGTAATTGATTTTATATTGTTTGTGATGCATTGGCAAGTCTCCGCAGGAAAAGAAATATCCCACTGTAATGTTGAAATGTATATCTATTGTTATATGTTTTTCTGAATAAGCGGATAAAGAAATGAGAAGGCAGAAGTCAAAGAGTCATGGTTGTTCACTTCGAATTCCCTGTGGAATGCAAATAGTCATGAGATGAACTCTATAAATGATATCTCATAGATATGGATAAAGAGGGGAGAGAGGTTAGAGAATGGAGAAATGATGCAGTGAGGTAGAGAAGGAGGAGCTAATAGAAAAGTAGAGAATGCAGAAATGAAGCAGTGAGGCAGAGAAGGAGGAGCTGATAGAGAATCAGAGAGAATGCAGAAATGAAGCTGTGAAGCAGAGAAGAAGGAGGAGCTAATAAGAGAATCTGAGAAAATGCAAAGATGATGCAGGGCAGATATGAAGGCTGGTGCACAGCAGTGAAGAAGGAACAGAACAAAGCTGATATCCAAGGCAAATCAGCAAGTGTTTTTCTTTTGAAAGAGTAAGGAAGTTGGAGCTTCCCTATCAAGTTGTAGCTTGATAGATGTCAGTTGTAGCTGACTGAGGTTGGAGCCTGTAGAAAATAGATGGGAGTTGGTGCTTCCACATCAAGTTGTAGCTTGATAAAATGTCAGTTGTAGCTGACTGAGGTTGGAGCCTCCTGTAGGTTGGTGCCTGCAGAAAATAGATAGGAGTTGGTGCTTCCACATCAAGTTGTAGCTTGATAAAATGTCAGTTGTAGCTGACTGAGTTTGGAGCCTCCTGTAGGTTGGTGCCTGCAGAAAATTGATGGGAGTTGGAGCTTCCTTGCAAGTTGTAGCTTGCAGAATTGAGGTAGGAGCTTCCTGTAGGTTGGTGCCTACAGAAAATCAGTGGTGAGAGGGAGTTGGAGCTTGCCTTTGCATCACAACAATAATAAGATGTGGTTTTCTCCCTTTATGGGTTTCCACTTATATCTGGTGTCTCTGTACATGATGTTTATGTGTTGATATGGTTTATCTAATCTGCTTAATACTTGTTGCTCTCATATTAAGTCTGTTGTTACATTATCTTAATACTTGCTGCTCACATTCTAAGATTACTCACATATTAAGCTGAACATGAAATGAAGGTGTAAATAAGTTTTAATGGAAAAGTTTTAAAAGTCCACGTATGTGTTAAACTGATTCACCCCCCCCCTCTCAGTTCAACTAAGGGTTCAACACAAAATGGCAGCAACAATACACAGTTGAGTGGCAGCAGGGCAAGCATTAACAGCACAGAACCAGTGCTCAAAATCATGTAATGCATAGTGTGATGTATTGCTAGAGCACACCCTTGATGCTAAGAGGAAGTGTTGAGATTTTGTGTATTTTGGGTAGCATCAGTTGTGCTCTAGGTCCCAAATTTTGAGGAAGGACTAGAGTTCACATGATCTACAAGGCTCAAAAATGGATTTGGGAAATTTCATCTGGTTTAGGAAATTTTAAATTAATCAATTATTTTAATGTATTTTCTAAGTTAAAACTTAGGAAAACAAAATAATTAAAGTGAATTTAATTAAACATGTGATGAAATTATCTTAAGTCACATGGATCAAGCTTTCTTTTAATCTTAGCCATTGATTAAAGATTTAATCTTGGTCGTTGATTTGTCAACGAGAAAAGTATAAAGAAAATGCTTGGGGTCATTTGTAAAGATACACAGAGGCAGAGCACTGAAGCTAAGTTGAGATTCTAGGGCAAGATTTGCTAAGAATACTCAAAAGTGTTTCATCTGCAGAGAGGGAAATTTAGGCCAAGGGAATGATCTGATCCCGGGGACTAGAATATCCAAGAGGCAGAGAAAGAAGAGGAGGAAGATGCAGCCTTGGCATCAAGGAAGCAGCCAAAGAAGAAGAAGGATCTTTCAAAGATCAAGTGCTTCCAATGTGGTGAAATGGTACATTTTGCCAGCCATTGTCCAGAGAAGAAAAGGGACAAGGAAGCATCTTCTTCCAATGCAGCTGTGGCAGATGATGGGTCAAGAGATGATGCAGCCATGAATGCTTATGAAACACGGAGGTGCAGTGACATGGATATGTAGAGGAGCTATATAAAAGAAGGCGGGATCGTTGAGCAGCTCATCTCTTGGATCACATGCGAGCTACGACATCCTTAAGACAATAGCGGGACAAGTGGATCAGAGGGTGCATAGATCACAGATGAGGAAGAGGCAGAGGCAAATCTGAAGTCTAGGAGGAGTAGCGCAGAGCAAAGCAGCAACAGCGTAGAAGTAGTAGCAGCATAGAGGCTGATGCGACTTTAGCAGCGTAGAGCTATATTGCTTACGCAGTGCAGAGCTGCAACAGCGCAGAAAGCTTCAGAGGGACAGCACAGTGCAGCAGCAGCGTGATGGATTTAAGCACAAGGAGATGATGTGACTTCAGCAGTGCAGAGGGAGTCTGATTATGCAGGCAGAGTTGTAGCTATGCATCGTTCTTTAGATGCCAGCACAGATTTGTAGCCTATGGAGCTTCAGTGATGAGGATGTAGCCCATCTGACTTGTCTGTCAAAGATTGGGCAGAATATTCAGTTGTTTCTCTCAACAACTGTAGTTGCAGTGCAGCAGATCAACAGTGGCAATGCTATGAGCAGCACAAATGCAGCATATTGAGAGGAAGCTGCAGTACAGAAGTTGCAGTGGCAGTGGCAGAGTCATGGGCAGTAGTACAGAATGGCAGCAACAGTGCACAGTTGAGTTGCAGCAGGCCAAGCAACAACAGCACAGAACCAGTGCCCAAAATCATGTAATGCATAGTGTGATATATTGCTAGAGCCCACCTTGATGCTAAGAGGGAGTGTTGAGATTTTTGTATTTGGGGTAGCATCAGTTGTGCTCTAGGTCCCAAACTTTGAGGAGGGACTAGAGTTCACCTGATCTACAAGACCCAAAAATGGATTTGGGAAATTTCATCTGGTTTAGGAAATATTAAATTAATTAATTATTTTAATGTATTTCCTAAGTTAAAACTTAGGAAAATAAAATAATTAAAGTGAATTTAATTAAACATGTGATGAAATTATCTTAGGTCACACGGATCCAACTTATTTTAATCTTAGCCATTGATTAAAGATTTAATCTTGGTCGTTGATTTGTCAACGAGAAAAGTATAAAGGAAAGGCTTGCGGTCATTTGTAAAGATACACAGAGGCAGAGCACTGAAGCTAAGTTGAGATTCTAGGGCATGGTTTTCTAAGAATACTCAGAAGTGTTTTAGCTGCAGAGAGGGGAATTTAGGCCAAGGGGATGATCTGATCCCGGGGTCTAGAATACACAAAAGGCAGAGATCAGCTCAAGGACAGCACAGTCTCTCCAAGGACAGCGTGATTTTCAGCAGGAAACCCTCAGGAGTTACGCAGAGACCCTTCGGGGGCAGCGTAGTGACAACGTCACCCAGTTTGGGGTAACGTAGTCCCTTCCAGAGTAGCGCTGATGGTTTGGAGGCCATCCAAGGCTAACGCAGAGGATTTTAGGTATTCAGAGGCTGAGCAGAGCCTTTCAGAGACAACACTGGGGTTTCTAGGCCTAATCTTGGCTGAGTTCTGTAAATCCCATTTGAGGGTGTGGATCAATCATTATTTTTTCCCTAGATTGGATAGTGAGCTGTAGATCTAGTATTTTCTCTGTCGAGATTTCCAGATCTGGAACCCGGATTTGTGTATTCAGAAATATTCTTAATAATAAGACCCTCCAGCAGCCAGAGACCAGTTTTCCCACCTTGGGTTTTTCCGGGACTATTTGTCCAGAAATAATTGTGTCACTTTGTCAATGTGTGCATGTGCTTATTCTAGATCTGAATTGGTAGAGATATGTTATGTGTTTTGCTTCGATTTTAACTTGAATTTATTCAGTTAATAACTTGTATAAGTAGGAGGAGCTTAATAGGATTAACAGTAATATTTTCTGCATAAGATATAAGATTTAGAAATTTCTACAAGTACTGCTATGATTCTGCAACATCTCCCTCTGTGTTGTTGGTGTCTGATAATGTTGCCCACCAACACTACGTCGCTGCATCTGTGCTGCTGCTGACCCTACATGCTGCTGCTAACTGCTACTGCACTGCAACTCTCTTGTATCTGTTGCTGTTGTAACTGAGGACCCATCTGCTACTGAAACAGATTCTCAACCATACCCATATGCTCCCTAAACTAAATGAACTTCGCTATTCCTAGAGCCTTTGTGAGTACATCTGCTACCTGATCTCCTATGGGGACATACTGCAGCTGTACTGCCCCATGCTGAACACAGTCTCTGATGAAATAACATCTAATATTTGTGTTTGGACCGATCATGAAATACTGTATTTTCAGAGAGTTTGATACAACTCTGATGTGAAAATTTCTGAATATACTTATGCACAAACCCTACTATTAAATCTTGATTTACTTCTCTTACTTAAACAAGTTATTAATATGAAATATTCAGCATCAACATCAAAGTAAATACAATAACAACCTACACATGCAGATCTAAAACTGAATAACTTGCACAATGACAAAGTGACACACAGGATTTTCTGGACAATAGTCCTAGGAAAAACCCAATGCGGGAAAACCAGTCTTCTGGCTGCTGGAGGGTTTTTATTATTAAGTAGAGTCTAAGTACAACAAATTTGAGCACCAACTTCTTAACCCGATAGAGAAATAAAACTGCATCTATACCTTTGTTCACACCCTCAAACGGGAGTTACAGAACTCAACACTTTTCAGTCTTCAGAAACCCCAATGCTGCTCTGAATCCCACTGCATCAGCTCTGATACCTTGCGTCAGCCCCTACACTGCTTAGTAAGGGCCTGCATCACCCCAGACTGGGTTACGCTGCCCCTGCGATGCCTTGGCTAGGCCAGCGTCAGCCCTGCTGGCCTCATGCTCCCTCTGCATTGCCCTTTTTAGGCCTGTGTAGCCTCTCTGTAGTCCCTGAAGCCTCTACACTGCCTCTGCTGGGCTGTGGCTGCGCTGCGTAACTGCTGCCCTCTCTGCGTAGCTCAACCTGCTGCTTCTTTGCCTCTTGTTGCACTCTTTGCCTAGGACCATATCATCCCTTCCGCCAATAGTACCCCTTGCTGCAGCTGAAACACTTCTGGAAATTCTTAGCAAACCACGCCCTAGAATTCCAGCTTAGTCTCAGTGCTCTACCACTGTGTGTGTCCTCCAACTGACCCCAAGCCTTTCCTTTATACTTTTCTCATTGGGAAACCAACGGTCATGATCTAATCTTGAATCGACGACTAAGATTAAAAGAAATCTTGCTCTGTGTGACTTAAGTCATTTTCATCACATGTTTAATTTAATTAACTTTAATCTTTTAATTTTCCTAAGTTAGACTTAGGGTCCTTAATTAAAAAGATTAATTAATTAAATATCTCCTAAACATGATGGAATTTCTTAAATCACTTTCTGGGTCTTGGAGATCTCATGTACTGTAGTCCTTCCACAAAGTTTGGGAGCTAGAGCACATTCGATGCTACCCCAATACTCCAAAATCTCAACACTCCCTCTTAGCGAGGAATGTGCTCTAGGACAACACTTCATCCAAAGTTTTGCACTGATCTCTAGTGTGGGTCTCTGTGTTGATGCTTGGCCTGCTGCCCTTCATCACTAAGCTGTTGTTGCTCTTTTGTACTGCTGCCCATGATGCTGCCACCTTCACTGCTACATCCGTACTGCAGCTCCCTCTCAATTTGCTGCATCGTGCTACCAACTGTTGATCTGCAACTCAATTGCTGAGAGTAAGTAACTGAAGTCCTCTTGCCCAATATTTGACAAACAATTCAGTTGGGCTGCATCTCATCACTGAATCTCCATAGGCTGCTGCTAAGTGTTGTCATCTGGAGGCTGCTGCATCTCTGCACTGCATAAGCAGACCTCATCTATGCTGAAGTCCCCTACATTGTTGTTGCGTTGTGCTGTCCTCCTGAAGCCTCTGCGATGCTGCAGCTCCGCATTACGTAAGCAAGCCTGCTCTGCACTATTGAAGTCACATCAGCCCCTCTGTGCTGTTGAAGTCACATCAGCCCCTCTATGCTGCTACTATTGTTGCATCTGCACTACGTTGGTCCCTCTTAGCATCTAGCTTTGCCTCTGCTCCATATGTGATTCTCTGCACCCACTGCTCCACTTGCCCTGCTACCGTCTTAAGGCTCCCGTAGCTCGTATGTGATCCAAGAGTTGGGCTACTCAAGGATCCTGTCTCCACTCTGTAGCTACTCTACAAATCCATGTCGCCCCACTTTCGTGGTTAATGAGCGCTCATGGCTACGTCATCTTCGGAGCCATCATTCGCCACAACAGCGTTGGAGCTAGAAGCTTCCTTGTCCTTTTTCTTTTGAGGACAATTGTTGGCAAAATATCCTAGTTCGTCGCCCTGGAAACACTTGATCTTCGACAGATCCCACTTCTTTCTCCCTTGCTGCCTCTTTGATGCCAAGGTTGCATATTCCTCTTCTTCCTTCTTCACCTTGCTCGAACAGGTGCTGTACCGTCTATTGGTGATCCGACGGATTTCTTTTTGTCAGAGGATCACCCACATATTGTCCCAGTTGGGAAGGTCCACTCTACCCAAGAAACTTTGGAAAAAAAGTTTCCCAGTCCTTTGTGACAACATTTAGAGTCGTCCTCACCATAACATCGTCCTCCACCTTCACCCCCATGCCAGTCCGCTGATCGCGGATCGCTTGTAGTTTGGACAGAAAAGGATCGATCTCCTCCCCCTTAGCCATCATGAATAACCTCCGCTGGTTCTCCAGAAGCATCTTCCTCTGGACGAATCTTCTTTCATATAGTATGGTTAGAGCTACCCACATCTCATGAGCCATTTTCTTCTCGGCTATGTGTGGAACCACATGATCTTTGACCCAGTCCATTATGAAGCGCTTGGTATGTGCCACTGCTTCATCATGCTTCGCTAGGAGAACAGCATCGGTTGGTGTGGTCAGGACTTTCTCTACATGCTACCTCAAGTCATATGCCTCCATGACTACTAGGATTTTGGCCTTCTATATTGTAAAGTTGGACAGACCGTCCAACCTATCCTGCTCACACAGTCCATGAGGTAACATCTGCTCAGAAAATGTGTTGGAACAAATCCTCCTCTCTATGCTAGAGACTTGGATCTAGGGTCCTTGGCGAGAAAGACACCCTCTGCTCCCTCTAACAACTGACTACCTCTCTTGGAAGTCTGCCAAATCAAAACGAATTGGCTCTCTTCAATCTACTGATTTATTTCGCTGGAAATCTTCTGAGAAGTTGTTCCCCTCCCGCTCTTCGTCAACTTAGCTTAGGCTAAATTCTACACCGACAGAATTTTAACCCCACCAGTGACTACTAAAGGTCTGCAACACGACTTCTGGCACTCTGAATCAACAAACATCTTCAGGACCGTGTCACCCTAACTGGCCTCTATGTGAGCAAACAGTCTCAGCGCAGCTTCTGTGTTGACTCTGCGCAGTAAGTGTGTGGCCTGCGTGGATCAGCGTGGAGACTACGTCACCCTGGCCTCTGCGTGGCTCTGCTTCCTTCTGCTGCTACATTGACCTCTCTGGTTCGGTTTTTTGCAGCTGCTGCTACTTTCTTTGCTGCTTTTTGCAACAAATATTCTTCAGTCTTCTTACTGGAGATCCAGGCTAGATCTGCAATCGTTTTAATACCATGTGAAATTTTTTGAATATACTTATGCAGTGTTGAGATTTTGTGTATTTGGGGTAGCATCAGTTGTGCTCTAGGTCCCAAATTTTGAGGAAGGACCAGAGTCACCTGGTCTACAAGATCTAGAAATGGATTTGGGAAATTTCATCTGGTTTAGGAGATATTAAATTAATTAATTATTTTAATGTATTTCCTAAGTTAAAACTTAGGAAAATAAAATAATTAAAATGAATTTAATTAAACATGTGATGAAATTGTCTTAAGTCACACGGATCAAGCTTTATTTTAATCTTAGCCATTGGTTAAAGATTTAATCTTGGTCATTGATTTGTCAACGAGAAAAGTATAAAGGAAAGGCTTGGGGCCATTTGTAAGACACAGAAGCAGAGCACTGAAGCTAAGCTGAGATTCTAGGGCGAACTTGCTAAGAATTCTCAAGTGTTTCAGTTGCAGAGAGGGGAATTTAGACCAAGGGGATGATCTGATCTCGGGGTCTAGAATACACAAGAAGCGGAGAAGAGATCAGGAAAGACAGCGCAGAGGAAGGCAGCAGCAATAGCAATGACAAGGACGATGTGATTTTCAAGAAATCCTTCGGGGGTTATGTAGAGACCCTTAGGGCGTAGTGGCCCACGTCACCTAGTCGGGTAACGAGTCCTTCCGATGACGATGCGAGCATTTGGAAGCCTTCGGAGGGTGAACGGTGTCTTCGGGGGGCATACGGGTTTTGAAGCCAAGATCGTGAGTTATATAAATCCCATTTGAGGGTGTGGATCAGTCAGTATTGTTGGTCTTAGATCAGCCAGGTGCTGCAGATCTAGAGTTTTCTCTGTAGGGTTTTCCAAATCTGGAACCTAGAGTTGTGTATTCAGAAATATTCTTAATAATAGAGCCCTCCAGCAGCCAGAGTCTAGTTTTCCCACATTGGGTTTTTCCGGGGACAGTTTGTCTAGAAATAACTGTGTCACTTTGTCTATATGTGCATGTGCTTATTCTAGATCTGAATTGGTAGAGATCTGTTATGTGTTTTGCTTTGACGTTAACTTGAATTTATTCAGTTGATAACTTGTATAAATAGGAGAAGCTTAACCGGATTAACATAAATAATTTCTGCATAAGAATTAAGATTCAAAAATTTCTACATGGTATCAAAGAAATTACAGATCTAGAAGGGTCAGTAGCTGAAGAATCTGAAGGATCGAGTTGCAGAAAGCAGCTGGAAAGGCAGCAGAAAAGCAAATCTGAAGGGACAACGTAGTTTTCAAGAGTAGATTCACGCAGAGGAAGGTAGCAGCAGCAGCAACCAGTGTGATTCAAATCTGAATCTGTCAAATCCAAAAAAAAGTCTGTAGAAAAGTTGCAAAAATTCAGAAGAGCTCGTGGGGTTAAACTTCCGAAGTTTTCAAATTTTTAATCTTAGCACAAGTGACAAAGTTTGGGAAGAGATCAGCTTCTTAGAGAGTTTCTTGCCAAAGGAAACTTGTTGTTTGGTCAGAGGATCAAAGAATAAGCTGAATCATAGTTGATTTAGTAGATTTCCAAGGAGGGAAATCAAGTGCCAGAGGGAGCAGAGGGTTCCCAGTTCGAAAAGGACCCTAGATCCAAGATCTCTAGCATAGAGAAGAGGAGCTCCGACACATTCTGAAAAAATGGCTCCTCATGGACGGTGTGATCAGGATAGGCTAGAGGGCCTCTCAAACTTTTCAGTGTGAAAAGCTAGGATCCTGATTGTCCTTGAGGCATATGGTCTAAGAGACCATGCAGAGCAAACCCTGGCCACACCGACAGATGCGGATCTCCTACGGAAGCATACAGAAGTTGTTGGGCATGCCAAGCGGCTGATAATGGACAGTATCAAGGATCATATTGTGCCACACATAGCTGAGAAGAGGACAACTAATGAGATGTGGAAGGCCTTGACTTCCCTGTATGAGGGAAAATCAGTCCAAAGAAAGATGTTGTTGGAGGCCCGAATGAGGTCATTCATGACGACCAAGGGAGAAGACATCGAGCATTTCCTCTTCAGATTGCAGTCAATTAGGGATCAGCTGACTGCAACAGGTGCAACCGTAGATGATGCAGTGATAGTTAGGACTACCCTCAATGTAGTCACGGATGAGTGGGAAACCTTTGTCCAAAGTATCTTGGGCAGAGGGGACCTCCCAGATTGGGACAGCTTGTGGTCAATCCTCCGGCAAGAGGAACTACGAAGGTTCACCAAGAAGCAGCACAGCCCTGCGTTGAGCAAGGTTAAAACGGAAGAGGAGGAACATGCAGCCTTGGCATCGAAGAAGCAGCCGAAGAAGAACAAGGATCTTTCTAAGATCAAGTGCTTCTAGTGTGGCGAAATGGGACATTTTGCCAGCCATTGTCTAGAAAAGAAGAAGGACAAGGAAGCATCTTCTTCCAAAGCAGCGGTGGCAAATGATGGGTCAGGAGCTGATGTAGCCATGAGTGCTCATGAACCACGGAGGTGGGGTGACATGGACATGTAGAGGAGCTACATGGAAGTAAGGCGAGATCCTTGAGCAGCTCATCTCTTAGATCACAAGCGAGCTACGGTAGCCTTAAGATAGTAGCGGGACAAGTGGAGCAATGGGTGCATAGATCACAAATGAGGCATAAGCAGAGGCAGATCTGGAGTCTAGGAGGAGCAACGTAGAGCATAGCAGCAGCAACGTAGAAGCAGTAGTAGAGCAGAGGCTGACGTGACTTCAGCAGCGCAGTGTAGTACTGCTTACACAGTGCAGAGCTGCAGCAGCGCAGAGAGCTTTAGAGGGACAGAGCAGTGCAGCAGCAGTGTGATAGATTTTAGCACAAGGAGCTTATGTGACTTCAAAAATGCAGAGGGAGTCTGATTATGCAAGCAGAGCTATAGCTGTGCATCGTTCTTTAGATGCCAGCACATATCTATAGCCTATGGAGCTTTAGTGATAAGGATGCAGCCCATCTGACTTGTCTGTCAAAGAATGGGCAGGAGATTCAGTTGTTTCTCTCAACAACTAAAGTTGCAGTGCAACAGATCAACAGTGGCAGTGCTATGAGCAGCACAAATGCAGCATATTGAGAGGGAGTTGCAGTACAGTGGTTGTAGTGGCAGTGGCAGAGTCATGGGAAGCAGTACAGAATGGCAGCAGCAGTGTAGAGTTGAGTGGCAGGAGGCCAAGCTTCAGCAGCACAAAACCAGTGCCCAAAATCATGTAATGCATAAGTGTGATGTATTGCTAGAGCACACCCTTGATGCTAAAAGGGAGTGTTGAGATTTTGTGTATTTGGGGTAGCATCAGTTGCACTCTAGGTCCCAAATTTTGAGGAAGGACTAGAGTTCACCTGATCTACAAGGCTCAGAAATAGATTTGGGAAATTTCATCTGGTTTAGGAGATATTAAATTAATTAATTATTTTAATGTATTTCCTAAGTTAAAACTTAGGAAAATAAAATAATTAAAGCGAATTTAATTAAACATGTGATGAAATTGTCTTAAGTCACACGGATCAAGCTTTCTTTTAATCTTAGCCATTGATTAAAGATTTAATCTTGGCCATTGATTTGTCAATGAGAAAAGTATAAAGGAAAGGGTTGGGGTCATTTGTAAGATACACAGAAGCAGAGCACTGAAGCTAAGCTGAGATTCTAGGGCAGGGTTGCTAAGAATTCTCAAGTGTTTCAATTGCAGAGAGGGGAATTTAGAACAAGGGGATGATCTGATCCCGGGGTCTAGAATACACAAGAAGCAGAGAAGGGATCAGGAAAGACAACGCAGAGGAAGGCAGCAGCAGCAGCAGCAGTAGCAAGGATAGCGTGATTTTCAGGAAACCCTTCAGGAGTTATGCAGAGACCCTTAGGGGAAACGTAGTGACTGCGTCACCCAGTCTGAGGTAACACAGTCCCTTCCAGTGACAGCGCTAAGCATTTGGAGGCCTTCAAAGGCTGACGCAGTGTCTTTCAGGGGCAGATTTGGGGTTTCTAGGCCTAGATCTGGTTGAGTTCTGTAAATCTCGTTTGAGGGTGTGGATCAGTCAGTATTGTTGGTCTTAGATCAGCCAGGTGCTGCAGATCTAGAGTTTTCTCTATAGGGTTTTCCAGATCTGGAACCCAGAGTTGTGTATTTCGAAATATTCCTAATAATAGAGCCCTCCAGCAGCCAGAGACTAGTTTTCCCACATTGGGTTTTTTCGAGGACAGTTTGTCTAGAAATAACTATGTCACTTTGTCTATTTGCACATGTGCTTATTCTAGATCTGAAATGGTAGAGATCTGTTATGTGTTTTGCTTTGATGTTAACTTGAATTTATTCAGTTGATAACTTGTATAAGTAGGAAAAGCTTAACCGGATTAACAGAAATAATTTCTGCATAAGAATTATGATTCCGAAATTTCTACATGCAGAAACCCTACTGTTAAATCTTGATTTACTTCTCCTACTTAGACAAGTTATTAATTTGAAATATTCAGCATTAACATCAAAGTAAATACATTAATAGCCTACACATGCAGATCTAAAACTGAATAACTTGCACAATGACAAAGTGACAAACAGGATTTTCTAGACAACTATCCCCGGAAAAACCCAATGCAGGAAAACCAGTCTTCTGGCTACTGGAGGGTTTTTATTATTAAGTAGAGTCTAAATAAGGAAATTAGTACAAGCGTAATATTTCCATTTTGTGTATCACCCCACTTGTGAGGAGCTAGGTTGGTCTTCCGGAGTCGGGGAGCAAACGAGTCACGGTACGGATTGGTGTTCTCGGCGGATTTCGGGGGCTTTTTCGGGAGGAGTTTTGAGAGTTTTCGTGGTCATCTAGGAGGCATTTAAATGATATGCTCCATCATCCCAGCAGCGATTTGAAAACACCGTTCGATGCATTGAGTAACCGAATTTTGAGTTGTTGTAAGGCTAAACTCAACTAATTGTGCTCAGGTGGCATTCGAGAATACACGATGGAACACCTTAGTGTAATAGCTCATTGGAACCGGGACGAGGAGACCTACACGATGGGACAGTTAGACACAGATTTCAGTGACTGGAGGAGGCGTGGTAGCCGATTTACCCTTTTCTGCATTAAAAAAGAATATTTTATAATATTTTAATAAAAGGGAAAAGTGCTCCATGAATAAAATAATAATAAAATAATGCTCTAGAAGGCTCCAAAGGAATCTATAAAAGAAAGGGAGGAGGCCATTGGGAGATATCTTTGGAGTAGATCATTTGCTTGTGTATGAGAGGTTTGAGGACGTGGTTCTCTACTTCATGCCGTAGCCCTAGGACGGAAACCCTCGGGTGATTGTGAGTGTTGGACGGAAACCCAATACTCTTGAGGAGACTTCACTTAGAAGTTTCACAGAGCTTCAGAGTTTGGTGTGAGGATCATTCAAATCCTCAACTTGGGCTTCATCATATTTAGTGGATTCAGTGGTAGCTGTTGCCGGAGGGAGAGTGCAGCAGTTCAGTTTTGGGAGGCCAGCGTCGTATAGCAGTGCAGCAGATTGTATTGTTGGCCAGTTTTCTATCTCAGCATTTTCTGGGTCAGATCTATATGTAAACCCCTCTTATTAGTTATAATAAAAGCTGAGATTTCTCTTGTTCTATGTGGTATTCGATTGCAGTATTTATGTGTTTAATTTCTACATGGCAATCTTCTGTTGAAAAAATCTTGATTTTGCAGCATTTTGTGGAGTTTATTTATTTATATGCATTTTTAGTAAAAATATCCCATCCGGGATATTACAGTGGTATCAAAGCCACAGTCTTGGCTCAACCTGCGGGTTTCAGTTCTTAGTTGCAGAGTATTGGAGTGAATATTGGAGGGTTTATTGTAGAACCACTTCAGAAAAAGGGTTTCAGAAGAACTATTTGTTAGATATTTTCAGTGCCGAAGGAAAATCAAAGTTGTTGGAGATTTTCTCCCGCAAGCCATAAGAAATTGTCTCTCATTTAAGTGTTTGACAATTTTATTTCAAATCATCGAATTAATATTTGGGCCAAAGTTTCATATTTAGCCAAAATATTTTGCGAGGCCGTGGAAATTATTATTTGAGCTTCAAAAATTTGGAAAGAACCGTGGAATTATTGGGATAGGCTGCATTAAAATAAATTTGTGACAGCAATTTGGTTTCTGGAGGCCGAGCATCGAAGGCCATCCTATGCATGAATGTAGCCGTGATCCATCTCTGCAGCGAGAATTATATATGTAGCAAGAATTATATATATTCCTGTAGTTGTGAAAGCATCTGAGAAATAAATGCATTCATATGGCCGAATACGTTGAAGAGTACACCATTGCGGGTAGTCAAATTTTAAAGCATAAGGACCTAGGTTGCGGGGAAGCTTCAAACCCCCTTCGTTACCGTTCCTGAAATGTGCTCCGTGCGGGAGCGTTTTGGAAACGCTCAGAAATGCGCTCCCGAAAACGCTTCCTGAGGGGAGCGTTTTCGGGAGCGTTTCAAGAAGCGCTCGGGAGCGAACGCTCCCTGAGCGCTTCCGACGTTTAAAAAACGCTTCGGGAGCGTTTTTTAAACGCCGGAAGAGATCGGGGAGCGTTCGCTCCCGAACACTCCCTGGAAAAAAAAACGCTTCCCGCCGTGCGCAAATTTTTTTATGTGAAAAATCAAATTGTTTAAAAGGGGGGGGGTTTCATTTTAGTTTTTATTGTTCGTTAACTGTTGAGAGAGTGAGAGTGAGAGCGAGAGCAAGAGTTGAGAGAGAAAGAGTTGAAGGAGAGCGAGAGCAAGAGTTGAAGGAGAGCAAGGAAGGAGAGCAAGGAGCAAGGCAATAGGAGGATTGCAAGAAAGAGGTAGGCCTTCTAATCCATTTTAGTATTTTCTATGATGAATTTGTAGATTGTTAAATTGTTTAAAAATGAAAACTTGATTTTTTCTTGAATGTTGCATTTTATTGGATTTAAAACTTAAAAAATGATTTTTTTTTTCCTATGTTGCATATCCTATTCCCATTTGGCATTTTTCCATTTGTTTTGCAGGCTAGAAACTTGAAACTTGTTTCCATCATGGCTATATGGCTAGGGATTTTCCTCATGTTGGTTCCTTTCTTTGTGATAATGGTGTTGGAAAGTGCTAGAAGAAAGAGGCAAATCAGAGAAGAGGAGGATGAAGAGGAGGGTTATGGTGGATCTGAAGAAAATCCTGAAGAGGAGGAGGATTATGCTGAGGAGGAAGTGGGGAGTGGAGAACCTAAGAACATAGATTCCCCAACTAAACAAGACCAAACTCCTTTGTGGAAATATGTTCAGAAAATGGAAGGAGGGAAAGGTGGTGGAACCACTAAATTTATTTGCCCCCATTGCAATAAACAATACCATGGTTCATACACCCGTGCGAGAAGGCACCTTTGTGGGATAATGCTAGGGGATGGAACTAAAAATATTGGAATCAAAGTTTGTGCTTTTGTGCCAGCACCACAGAGAGAGATATATAGGAAGGAAGAGGGGGTTGCCCTACAGAGATCATCTAAAAGATCTAGGGGTTTCGTTGATTCAAGCCCAACACATCATGGACAAACAAGTTCAACTTCCACCCATGCCAGTGGTTTTGGAGGCAGTGGCATTGGATTAAGGCGTAGAACCATATCCGATTTCTTGGACGAAGGGTGTAGGAATGATGTGGATTCAAAAGTTTACCGGTTTCTATATGCATGTGGGGTGCCATTCAATGTTCTTCGCTCACCTTATTGGCATGAAATGGTTTCTGCCATTAATGATGCCCCCAAAGGATACAAAAGCCTTGGGTATGACAAGGCCAGAACCATGGGTCTTGATCATGAAAGAGCTAAAATAAGCAATTCTTTGGCTAGAATGACAAGTTCGTGGAATGAGCATGGGCTGTCCATTGTCTCTGATGGATGGACCAATGTAAAAGGAAAACCATTGATAAATGTTTTGGTTGTGTCGGTTAGTGGTGCAGTCTTCCTGGCAGCTTATGATTATTCAGATAAATTCAAAACCAGCATTAACATTGCAGAACCATTACTTGATATAATTGAAAAGACTGGGCCATACAATGTCATACAGGTCATCACTGATAATGCTGCTAACTGTAAGGCAGCAGGAGCAATTATTGAGGATAAATACCCCAACATTTTGTGGTCTGGGTGTTTGGTTTACACAATGAACCTTTTGATGCATGATATCATCAAAAACAAACAACGTCAATTCAAATGGCTTGGTGATTTGTACAAGAGAGGTAAAAAAATGATAAATTTATTACAAATCATAGCAATACCCATGTGCTTTTCCGTACTCACTCCAAATTGGAGTTGTTGAAGATAGCAAAAACTAGATTTGCTAGCTATTACCTCACCTTCAGGCGCCTTTTGAAGGTAAGAGAGTCATTGGCTGCAATGGTATCAAGCCCACACTGGCAGCTATTAAAGGACAAGGCAGCAACAATAGTTGACAGGCAAGGTTTCGAACATGTGGAGGAGACCGCCCTTGACCATCTGTTTTGGGCACGTATGAGGGAAATTGTGAGTTTTACCAAGCCCATTTATAACATGATTCGCTTTGCGGATACTGATAAACCAATGATTGGAGAGGTTTATGAGCAGATGGATAGCATGTTGGGGCAAATAAAAGGTATTGTTAAGGATAATGATCCCAACTTGTATGCTATGATTCATGACTGTGTGTGTGCACGGTGGAATAAACTCAATGTTCCACTACATGCTTTGGCATATATCCTTATGCCAAAATATTACTCTCCATCTTGGTTGGGCCAACCTGCACCTGGAGGTGGGGTTAGGGTGAAACCTCACACAGATCTAGAGGTACAAGAGGGGTACATGAAGGCATTGGACAAATTGGTACCTGACAGGGAAGAGTGTGCTAGATTGCGCCTTGAATTAGGCAAATACCTCAATTGCACTGCTAACTTTGGTTCTTTCCATGCAATGGAAGACAGGGACAGATTTGATGCTCTCACATGTTGGGAAGCATATGGCGGCATGGGACTTTTTCCAAAGTTGGCTAAAAAAGTTCTCTCAGAGGTTGTGAACACTTCTTCTGCAGAGAGGTGTTGGAGCACCTACAGCTTTATACACAATGTGAGAAGAAACAGGCTGAATGAAAACCGAGCTGAAAGCTTGGTTTATGTGCATTATAACTTGAGGTTGTTGAGCCATTATTGTGATCGGGCAAATGAGGATCAATAATATAGAGTCTGGGACAACAACCCAGAGGATGATAATTTGGAGGACGACACGTTACATCTGGAAGAATTGGAAGCAGAACTTTATAGGGATGATGATGAAGCATCAGCAGCACCGCCACACACAGGGCCAGTCCCACCATCTACTGGTAGCAGTGCAGGTGCCAGTGCCAGTGCCAGTGCCAGTGCCACTCCTCGATATCACACTATTGTTCCTTTGCAGATCCAGCCTCCACCTTCTAGTCGTGGTCGTGGTACTCCCGAGAGTACTAGAAGACCAACATTTCCTCGTGGCTCACAAAAATTAGACATTTCTCGTGGGCGTGGCAAGGGGCCAGCCAAATAAAATAGATTTGTTGTTTACTAGTCTTTTCTATTTGTTGTTGACAGTTGAACAGTTGAAACTTGACTCTTTCTGATTTCATATATTTAATGACAATTTAAGTTTGAAGGTTGAATTTGAAAGGTGAAACTTTGAAGTTGGCATTTATAAGTTTACTGTTTACAAGTCATTATGAATTATGAATATGATGCTTCATGAAAGTTATATGGTGATCAATGAATCAATGATGATAAATGTTATATATTGAATTTTGAAATCAATGAAGCAATGATGATAAATGTTATATATCAATGATGATAAATGTATATTTAATTTTGAAATCAATGAATCAATGATGATAGATGTTAGATATTGAAATTTGAAATCAATGATGATAAATGTTATATATCAATGATGATAAATGTATATTGAATTTTGAAATCAATGATGATAAATGTTATATATCAATGATGATAAATGTTACATATTGAATTTTGAAAGCTTGAAACCCAACGGATTGATGATTTGTGGGAACTCAAGAGTCAATATGTTGTATGCTTCAACTGCATTAGGCGTGGTTGATGAAGATTATAACTTCTAGATGATTCATATGATTCAATCTATGTTTTTATGTTTTTTATGTCTAATTCATCATTCTACATGTTTTTGTTGACATATATGCATCAAAATATAAAAAATATAAATATAAATATAAATATATATATATATATATATATATATAAACGCTCCGGACCGGAAGCTTTTAAAAATGGCGCTCCGCGCTCCCGTTCCCGCTTCCAAGTAACCTTGATAAGGACCAAATTTATTCTTAAAAAAAAAGAAAAATCCGGCCCAAAATTCCACATATTCTGCGCGTAAATCTCCACTGCTACCAGGTCAAGATTCCCTCTACAACTGAGCAACCTTTTGAGCGTATCGATTGCAATGAAGGTCATTGGCACGAGAATAATATTCGTCGATTTGCTTGAGGGTGGCAGATGCAATCGCTCCGCGTGATAACATTGTCGGTGTTCCGTTACCCTCGCGGCATCAGTAAACCAATGTGCTCTGCCCAAATCTCATCCTAAAATTTCGGCGGAGAAATCCCCTTGAGACACAGTCAAGGCGGCAGTATGAGTCTGATGCGTATTTTGATTGGCAAAAATCGTGGCACAGTTCCTTGGTTCAACATGCATGAGAATTAGTTGGGTGTGTCCATGTCGTATTAATTGAGAAATCGTAGATTGAGGCTTGATCCTCACTGAAGCTTCGAACCATCGATTGCACGCCGAGGATTATAACAAGGATCCATTGAGATCTGAAGTGGAGCTGTAAGCCAAGACATTATTTTGGCAAGGTCACGAAAGTGATATTTCAAACGACTATAGAGGCCTTCAAATTGATTTTATAAATGCCGTGGAGATTATTCGAAGAATTATCAGCATCACATTTCTTTTTGTTTTGAAGGACCGAGCTGAAGTCCGAAGATTGACTAACACCACGGTTCGATTTGAGCTCAGATTTACTAGATGCTGCTTTGTTACGACCTGGGAGATTAGACCATCACCTCTTTTGTGACTTCCCTTCTGCACGTGAATGGCTTGAGATCCTTGACGTCTTTCCAGAAAGCTTCCATTGGAAAGTGATGTTGATTTAGGTTCCATAGCCTCTATTACAGAAGGTTTCAGTGGTGCTGATCTCCAAGCTCTTTTATCTGATGTACAATTTGAATCTGTTCATGATTTTCTTGAAAGTGGTACGAGTGGGGCTTATGGCACTTCAGCAGCACACCCCCTTATAACACACAGAATTTTAGAATCTGTTGTGGTCAAGGCTAGACCTTCAGTGCCTGAAAGTGAGAAGCACAGACTATATACCATATACAATGAACTCTTGAATTCTAAAACTTCTGTTGCAGCTAAGACAAGGGATGCAAAAGGCAAAAGATTGACTTTAACTTGATACATCATTAGTTAAACATAAATGCAGAAAGCCAGTTCTGAGCAAGTTTGTTAAGGATCACAATAAACTCAGGAATTCCTAGCTTTTCGAGTTGCTGGACCTCCATAGAATACATATCCAGGCGTGCCAAAGTCTGTCTTCTGCCATCAGAGGATGAGTTTACACATATATTGGAATCATATTGTTGTCTTGGGTGTGCTCATCAAAAGGGAACAATGTCTGGAGCATATTGTGGACAGCGTAGGGTGACAGTGTATTCTGTGTTGACGTCTGAGCTTCCATCTTACATGTGGGCAGTGTATCTCTGAGCCAAGTACTAAAATATTAATTCAAGAGGGCTATGCTATCTATATGCTTTCGCTGGTAGCAACCTAACACAGTGGATCAATACATTTTTGGACAGCGTACGCACTTGCTGCAAGTGTTGGAGTATCATTACAAGGGTCGGTGTTACATTCTCCTGTTGCGGCCCTACCAAATTAAGTTCTTTCACAATATCACAGTGCTGGTACGCTTTGCTCTAATGGCCATAAATCTCTTTGTTAAGATCTGATATTTCATATACAATTGTGGGTTTGTACAGTGAATATATAGTGAACTATCCTGGGTTGCTTCCAACCTTACCGTGTCGGTATTTCTGAGTATTGTTTAGATCGGTTTTGAACTCCTGAAAGTTCCACAGCTGTTGAATGTTGTACCTAAACTGTGAGAAGCACCTACATCCATAAGTCTGTTATATGTTTGACAAATTAAACTCAAAAAAAAAAAAAACCATTGAAGGCATCCATTAAACTTAGAAAAACCAGTGGCCATTTTCCTAGTGATTCTGAACAAACTTGTAGGGATTTTGTTGAGATTGCATGGTTGAGCTACTTCGTCCTATTATGATCAGAGAAATGAAGCAGTCTTGAGAATAATTGTCAGAGAAATAGTGACCTCATTATCACAAACCGTCTCATATTCATTGGTTGAACCATGGAGGGATTCCTAAACAGATTGATGAAAATAAAAATAGAAGTTGGTTCCTTGAACCACCATGCATCAGAAGACCAGAAAACCAAGCAGAATAGCAAACATCTTTCAAGAGAGATTTGTGCCATCCTTCAAAAAGGACAGCCAAAAGATTTGCAGGGAACATTGGAGATGGGTCACAAAATTTTTACACTTGGGACAGATCTGAAACACATGAAGATGTCATGGAGAGTTTTGGCCAAACTAGAGGAGTTTAATGAACTGATGTCCACAATAGACCAAACAGAAGGGAAGAAACTGATTTGGGCTCTAAAGCCTGCTATGCTTGCTCTTATACAGCCCAAATTCTTGGAAGAGCCTTGTGAAGGGGTCACGCTTCCAGTTGCAGCTTGCCTTAGTAACATCATGAAATTGACCGCACCTATAGAGCCATATAATGATGATGTTATGAGAAGGATTATGAGGTTGATTGTAGAGACTTTTCAGGATTTGGACAACAATACAGGCTCTACCTTTGGGAAGAAGCTTGAGATTTTATGGGGTATGGCCACATTCAAGACTTATGTCATCATGTTTGACCTTGAGTGTGATGACTTGATCCTGCAGATGTTCCAATGCTTCTTCAGCATTAGGAGACATCATACTGATACTGTCATAGCACACATGCAGTCCATTTTGTTGTCATGTATGAGAGACCATGGGACCATTGGCCGAGAGTTGCAGACCCGGTTGTTGAGCATTTGGAGGAGAGAGCAGTTGGTCTCACTCGCTGCTTATGAGCTAGCCCAAGGACTGCTTGAGCAGAACATTGGGCTATTCAGGAGACAGTTGACCAGGGAGGAGCTGCTCCAGTTTGATGGATCTGGCAGCAGAAATGAGCTGAGGAGGCAGGGACTTTGCTTCACCTGCAAAGAACCTTGGGGACCTGATCACTCATGCTTGAGTGATGTAGATGATGTGGTGGAGGCCGGACAGGTAGACGTTGAGGACTCTTCTTCAGATGAGTCCATGGGATCATATGAGGATGCTTCTGGGGAGCGAGAGCAGCCATGTAGAGAGGATGACAGTAGAATGGAGTTGTGTTCCGGTGTGCAGGGTGAGCAGTCACGGGACTCTTTGAGAGATACTCTGGGCGATGAGTCACTTGTGACGATTCAGCCAGAGCAACATATGATGGAGCCTGAGTCAGCAGAGGAGGATACTATGGACGTCAGGCATGACATTTCCTTTGGGTGAGATCCAGATGGGCACCCACATTGAGCCTATGATGGATATGCAGCTAACATTGGGGTCAGCCTTTGAGGAGGAGCAGTCAGATGCACAGACACCAGTTGTAGATCCATATCCTCTAGAGATGTTGGAGGTCGATGGGATAGTTCTGCAGGGAGCTAGGGGACAGCAGGAGTTTTACATTCCCGATGAGAGGGATGAGTTGTTGGAGATGGTGGAGCATCCATCTTTGGGCCGACACATTGATGAGGTACAGATAGATGTACATACAGTCGGCCGAGCTGCAGTACTTTCGATGAGTAGTACTCTCCAGGAGTACATCGATGGGGCTTGCAGCATGTCTTGCCCACTTTGGCCCACTATAGAGAGAGGGGCTTCCTTCTATAGGCAGTTTCCATTGGTAGACAGGGCAGAGCAGTGGGGGTTGACGACGGGCTAGCAGCAACACCTTGGGCGTGTTCCATGTGTGGTTGTTGCTACATTGGATTCTTCTTCCAGGATGGACTGGCGGGAGATCATGAGTTGGTACCCTCTTGATGGTACGGTATTTTTCGTGGGGAGCACATCAGAGCAGGGGCCCTTAGACATAGTAGATGCTACAGATTCCAGTTGGCAGGAGGGCACCGGTTGTCGTTACTTCAGGACTCCTTCCCGATTTCAGGAGCGTAGGATCAGCATGGGATTGAGTCAGGACTTGGATTGGAGAGAGGTGATGAGTTGGTATGCAGTTGGTGGGGCAGCATATGCAGTTACAGGTACAGCACAGAAGGAGCCTGGGAGCATTGATGCTTGTTGGTGGTCTTCACCTCTGAGAGCATCAGCTATAGCCAGAGACAGTGCGTAGCCTGAGCCGTGGGACTTGGGCGATGATTGGCCATGGTGGCATTGGGATCCGGGGGGATTGTTTGTTGACTGGGACAGAGAGAGATCAGTTTGGGATCCCGGCATTGAGGGATCTGTTCCAAGAGGTTTGACACAGGTGCATAGCAACACCCAGAGGTTGGTATGGGATCCAGGCATTGGGTCTGAGATGCGGCGGGCCAACAGAGTGGCCCACATATTTCGATTGCTTGAGGGCAAGCAATCTTGGGGCGGGAGGTCTGTAATATTCCCATTTTTGGTATCACCCATGACAGGGCTAGGAGGGACTTCCAGAGTTAGGAGCAGACAGGTCACATGTACAGATTGGTGCTATCAGTGGGCCCAGGAGCTTTTCGGAGGAGTTTTGAGGAGTTTTCATGGTTTTCGGAGGCATTCGCTTGATATACTCCATCATCCGAGCAGTTTAGCTTTCGTTTCGATGCATTCCGATAACTTTCGGAATTTTGAGTTATTTATGGGCTTAACTCAGCTGATTATGCTCAAGGTGGCATTCCGGGAGGAATACACGATGGAACACCTTAGTGTAATAGCTCATTGGAACCGGGACGAGGAGACCTACACGATGGGACAGTTAGACACAGATTTCAGTGACCGGAGGAGGCGTGGTAGCCAATTTACCCTTTTCTGCATTAAAAAGGAATATTTTATAATATTTTAATAAAAGGGAAAAGTGCTCCATGAATAAAATAATAATAAAATAATGCTCTAGAAGGCTCCAAAAGATCTATAAAAGAAAGGGAGGAGGCCATTGGGAGATATCTTTGGAGTAGATCATTTGCTTGTGTATGAGAGGTTTGAGGACGTGGTTCTCTACTTCATGCCGTAGCCCCAGGACGGAAACCCTCGGGTGATTTGTAAGTGTTGGACGGAAACCCAATGCTCTTGAGGAGACTTCACTTAGAAGTTTCACAAAGCTTCAGAGTTTGATGTGAGGATCATTCAGATCCTCAACTTGGGCTTCATCATATTCAGTGGATTCAGTGGTAGCTGTTGCCAGAGGGAGAGTGCAGCAGTTCAGTTTTGGGAGGCCAATGCCGTATAGCAGTGCAGCAGATTGTATTGTTGGCCAGTTTTCTATCTCAGCATTTTCTGGGTCAGATCTATATGTAAACCCCTCTTATTAGTTATAATAAAAGCTGAGATTTCTCTTGTTCTATGTGGTATTCGATTGCAGTATTTATGTGTTTAATTTTTACATGGCAATCTTCTGTTGAATAAATCTTGATTTTGCAGCATTTTGTGGAGTTTATTTATTTATCTGCATTTTTAGTAAAAATATCCCATCCGGGATATTACAACAACAAATTTGGGCACCAACTGGTCAACTCGACATAGAAATAAAACTACAGCTATACGTATGTTCTCGAGATAGAAAAACTGACTGATTCACACCCTCAAACGGGATTTACAGAACTCAGCCCTTTTCAGCCTTCAAAAACCCCGGCACTGCTTTGAAGCCCACTGCGTCAGCTCTACTAGCTTGCGTCAGCCCCTGCGCTGCTCAGGAAAGGCCTCCGTCACCCCAGACTGGGTTACGCTGCCCCTAACTTGGTTGGGCCTGCATCAGCCCCGCTGCCTCTACACTGCCCTTTCTAGGCCTGCGTAGCCCCTGAAGCCTCTCCACTGCCTTTGTTGGCTGTGGCTATGTTGCGTAGCTGCTTCCCTCTCTGCGTTGCTCAGTCTGCTGCTTCTCTACCTCTTGTTGTACTCTTGGCCTCGGATCAGATCATCCCTTCCGCCAATACTATCCCTCGCTACAGCTGAAACACTTCTGGAAATTCTTAGCAAACCACGCCCTAGAATTCCAGCTTAGCCTCAATGCTCTGCCACTTTGTGTGTCCTCTAACTGACCCCAAGCCTTTCCTTTATACTTTTCTCGATGGGAAACCAACGGTCGTGATCTAATCTTGAATCGAAAGCTAAGATTAAAAGAAAGCTTGATCGGTGTGACTTAAGTCATTTTCATCACATGTTTAATTTAATTAACTTTAATTTTTCAATTTTCCTAAGTTATACTTAGGGTCCTTAATTAAAAAGATTAATTAATTAAATATCTCCTAAACAGGATGGAATTGGGTCTTGGAGATCTCATGTACTCTAGTCCCTCCACAAAGTTTGGGAGCTAGAGCACATCCGATGTTACCCCAACACTCCAAAATCTCAACATCTGATTCACACAGTAAACACTGGTCGGCTCCATCCTCTTCCTGTACAAGCTCACAAAAAGCTTCCTAAGGCATATGGCTTTGCACGTTGTTGAGCTAGCCGGCATATATTCTGCTTCGGTTGAGCTCAGTGCTATCAATTTCTGCTTCCTGCTGCACCAAGAGATCATTCCTGATCCAACGCTGAAACAGTACCCGGAGGTACTCTTGCGGTCTATTGAACTTCCTGCCCAATCTGCATCTGTGAACATGTTAATTCCCTATATTACTAGTGTAGTCCCTTATTGTTGTTAGTGTAGCCCCCTTATTGTTATTGTTGTACCCCTGTAGCCCCAATATTTTTATTATTGTGCCCCATAAAAGCCCACTATTGTTATTGCTGTGCCCTTACATTATTATAGTTAGGTCGGCTAGGATTATATTGTGACCCCATGGACTCCTATATATAGAAAGGAGGTTTTGTCATTTGAATCATCCAAGAATTGTTCATTTATGTAATGTAAAGGAGGTTGCCCACTTGAACTGGTTGATTTCTAAGGCGTTGATCTCTCTTTTCTTCTATTTTGGGAACTTGTTTCATCACATTTGGTTTCAGAGCTTTGGATTCTAGGGTTTTGCTGCTTCAAACAGGTCATCGTGGAATTTTAGCTATAACATTTTTTCTACGAAGGTTCAGAAGCTAAAAAAACCCATATGTGAAGAAATCCTGAGGAACTTTGTGTAAAAATTTCAGATCTTGGTTCATAATATTTTCAGAGATATGATCTGTGGAAGTTAGGGTTTTGCAGGGTCTCGAATTTCATCTCAAAGAGGTGACCTTGGGAAAATCGTCATAACTCTCTTTCCAAGCATCGGATTGGAGTTCTGTAAAAAGTGACCGAAAGTAGACGGACTGTAGTTTCATGTGTATCGATTTCAAAGCTGGAGGAAACAGTGACACGTGGCACGTTGTACAAGTTCGCTCCACTGAACCAGTCCATAATTAGGTCATTGTGGGAGATTGGGCATAACTTTTTCTTGAAGAATCCAAATCAAGTCAGACCTTTGTCATTGGAAAGAAGATTCAAAGGGCTACTAAAGGACCGAAGATAAAAGCTTGGGGATCCAAAAATTCAAAGATACATCAGTTTCAATATCGAGCTCCTCAAAAGCAAGAAAAAGGGGTGTATTGTTTTAAAAAATTGCATAAGTCTTGCTTGAAAAATCAGTTTGAAGTGATTCCAAGGGCATATTGAAGCATAGATATTAGTATTGGGTTCTAAAATGGCCCCTAAAAAGAATTCAACACCCATTAAGCCCTCAGAAAGCTCTACTATTACTCATGAAGAGGAAGAAGTGCAACATGATATATCAAAATTACAAGAGCAAGTGCAACAAATTTCGCTCTCGCAAAGAGTAACAAAAAATGAAATGGAAGCTAAGATGGATGGTTTGAAGAAAGGTGTGGAAACTAAGATAGATGGTTTGAAGAAAGGCATGGAAGCTAAAATGGATGGTTTGAAGAATGACATGGAAGCTAAGATGGATGGCATCAATGAAAAAATGAAAGGCAACATGGAAGACATGAAGAATGATCTAAAAGCAGACATGGAAGGTTTGAAGGAAGGTTTGACAAAGTTGATACAAGAAATGATTCCTAATGGCGAAAAGGTAGAGGAAATTCATGATAAGAACAAAATAAATGTTAATCGTGATTTCATAAACTCTAATGTTGGATTGAAGACCCACCATATTCCAAAGATCAATATGAGGAAGTTTGATGGCAAGGATCTATTTAACATGGATATACAGATGGGTAATATTTTGATCTTTCCTCTCTCCTGCAGTGTTGCAAAACTACTACAAAGTACGCATTGCAACTTCTTGAGTAAATACATTTGTTGTCATAGTGAAACTTGCTCTCATAAACCTAATTATTATCATGATCAATTTTTACGGAGCAAATGATAGCACATTATGAGGATACAAAGAGCAACACCTTCTTTAGCCAATTGATAAATATCAAACAGAAGGGTTCAATGGTGGAGCACATTAAGGACTTCCAAAAATTGAATATAACGGTAACTGATATTCCAGAGGAACACCGGATTGATGTCTTCATAGGGACTTTAAAGGATAACATCCAACATAAGGTTCACCTTTGGGAACCCGATTCATTGGAGAAGGCATTCAGGTTGGCAAGAAAAATTGAAAGTAAAATTATGGCGACAAGGAAACTTACCACTCACATCTATAAAGATGAAAGTGTTGCTACTCCTAGACTTCCACAACCTACAAGGTTGACACCACAACAATTGGAAGAAAAAAGAGTAAAAGGGCTTTGCTACAGTTGTGATAGAAAATACACTAAAGGTCATAAGTGTGCTGAGAAGAAATTATTTTACATAGATTGTGAAGAGGAGGAAGACAATGAACAAGAAACTTCAAAAGAAGAGGATATACACCAAGAACCAACCCTAGAGAAAGAAGAAATGAGTCCGACCATATCCTGTAATGCATTGGCAGGAATTACTACTACTCAAACTCTCAAGATAGGACATATCAAAAAGAAAAATGTAATAGTGTTGATTGATTCTGGTAGTACCCATAATTTATTCATTGTAAGGTAGCCAAGGAATTGAATTGCTTCCTATACGCAGCACCAGAGTGTCAATTGATGGTTGCAAATGGAGGAACTATAAATTGCTCTGGAAAGTGCCATAATATCAAGCTAACCAGGGGGGAATATGTATTGAATAGTCAAATGCTTTCCATTCCAATGGGAGGTGTTGATGTTGTACTAGGAGTACAATGGTTACAATCTTTAGGGACTGTAGTTTTTAATTTTCAAAAACTTTTCTTGAATTTTTTTTTGGAAGCAAAGGGAGTTGAATTACGGGATATTGCAGGGAAGCCGGGAAAGATAATAAGCTCTAATGACATGACAAAGCTTCTGAGGAAAGAACAACGACGTGTAATTGCACAATTATGCTCACTAGAAGTTCCAACATCAAAATCATCTATTTCTCCAGATCTCAAAAAAGTCTTCGCCAATCATTCCAAGGTGTTTTAAACTCCCAAAGGACTCCCACCTATTCGTGATCATGATCATGCTATTCATTTAATTCCAGGAAGTGTTCCTCCAAACATCAGGCCTTACAGATATCCTTATGTCCAAAGAGCGAAATTGAACGTATGATTGCAGAAATGTTAGAGGCTGGTATAATTCAACCTAATAAAAGTTCTTTCTCTGCTCCATTAGTATTGGTGCATAAGAAGGATGAATCATGGCGCATGTGTCTAAATTATAGGGAGCTCAATAAGCTCACTATTAAAGATAAATTTCCCATTCCTATGATTGATGAATTATTGGATGAATTACATGGAGCAATTTATTTTACCAAGTTGGACCTTCGTTCAGGATATCATCAAATTAGAATGAAGATTGAAGATATTCCGAAAACAACATTTCGAACTCACGAGAGTCATTATGAATTTTTGGTCATGCCTTTTGGCCTTACCAATGCATCTTCTACATTTCAAGGGTTGATGAATTCCATTTTCAAACCATTCCTTAAAAAATTTGTGTAAGTATTTTTTGATAATATACTAATCTACAGCAGGTCTTGGAAGGATCATGTTCAACATGTTGACAAGGTGCTCAAACTATTGGAGGAGAAACAATTATATGCAAAAACCTCCAAATGTTTCTTTGGAGTACAAGAGGTGCAATATTTGGGTCATATTGTATCTCACGAGGGTGTTAAGGTAGACCCTAACAAAATTAAAGCCATTAAGGAATGGAAAGTCTGCACAACCATAAGGTAGTTGAGAGGATTTCTCGGGTTAATAGGGTATTCTCACAAGTTTGCTAATAATTATGGGGGAATAGCAACAGCTCTAACAACATTATTGAAGAAAGATGCATTTTCATGGACTCCTGAAGCAACCAAGGCCTTTGAACATCTTAAAGGGGCAATGTGCCAAGCACCGGTCTTAGCTACGCCAGACTTCACAAAAACATTTATTGTGGAATACGACACCTCGAGAAATGGAATTGGTGTTGTTTTAATGCAAGAAGGAAGATCCATTGCTTTTGAAAGCCGTCCAATCAAAGGAAAGTATTTAGAGAAATCTATTAATGAGAAGGAAACATTGGCAATACTACATGCACTAAAGAAATGACGACCTTACCTAATGGGAAGACACTTCAAGGTAAAAACTGATCATGACAGTCTTAAATACTTTTTGGAACAAAGATTATCTTCAGAAGAGTAGCAAAAATGGGTCACAAAGATGTTGGGTTATGACTTTGAAATCATCTACAAAAAAGGGAAGCTAAATGTTATTGTAGATGCACTCTCAAGAAAGGATGAGGATGTGGAAGCATTGCTTTGTGCCATTTCTATTATCCAACCAGATTGGATAACTGAAGCAAGGGAGGAATGGAAGAATGATGAAGAAGTGTGGACACTCATTCAAAAGTTGCAGCAAGATCCCAGTACATCTGACACATATAGTTGGAAAAATGGTTCCTTATGGTACAAAGATCGCTTATATCTTTGTAAGAATTCCCAACTAAAACAAAAGATTCTTTTGGAATTGCACACCTCTCCCCCTAGGCGGACACTCGGGATTTTTAAAAACTTACCAGAGGGTGAAGAAAGAATTTTTTTGGGATGGCCTTAAATCTGATATTCAAAAGTTTGTGGCGGAATGTTTGGTTTGCCAGCAAATAAAGTTGAGACAATTAAGACCCTGGGTCTGCTACAGCCTTTATCCATTCCAAGTCAACGTTGGAAGGAGGTTTTAATGGATTTTATCACAGGTTTACCTAAGTCCGAAGGAAAGAGTGTCATCATGCTGGTAGGTGATAGATTTACCAAGTATGCACACTTTTGTGCATTATCTCATCCATTTAAAGCAAGTACAATTGCTACTGCATTTATGGAAACAATTCAAAAGCTACATGGAAACCCAAAGATTATTGTAAGCGACAGAGATCCCATTTTCACTGGACAATTTTGGACAGAGTTATTTTCTTGTTTGGGTACTCAACTAGCTCATAGCTCATCTTATCATCCTCAATCCGATGGGAAAACTGAGATGGTGAACAAATGTTTGGAAGGATATCTTCGTTGTTTTGTATCTGATTAAAAAACATAATGGGTCAAGTGGTTACCTCTGCCTGAATGGTGGTATAACACTTCCTTCCATACTGCAGCAAAAATGAAATTTATGGAACTTTATGGAGATCATCCACCGTCCATCACATCATCTTTAAGAGAAAATTCTAAGGTTCAAGCAGCAGAATATCACATTGAGCATCAACAACAAGTTCTCCAACTCTGTAAGGATAACCTAAATTTGACACAAAATCGAATGAAACAATAGGCAGATCAACATCGCAGCGAGAGATGTTTTGATGTAGGAGACTGGGTATTTTTACGACTACAACCATACAAACAAATGTCCCTCAAGCAAGCTAAGAAGGATAATAAATTATCGCCAAAGTGTGAAAATTTATGAATATCTCAAACAAAAACCCTAATGTTAATTTTTCAGATTTACTTCTCCTACTTACATTAAGTTATTAATGTGAAATATTCACCATTAACATCGAAGTAAATACATCAACAACCTACACATACTGATCCAAACTGAATACATGTACAATGACAAAGTTACACACAAGGATTATCTGGACAACTATCCCCAAAAAAACCCAATGTGGGAAAAGCGATCTTCTGCAAGTGTGTTCTCCAAGCCCCATCGATTTTCTTCTTATAATCTCTTGTTGAGACATCAATGGCCACGATTAAAACTTAATCAGTGGCTAAGATTAACTAGAACTCAATCCAAGTCTTTCTCTAGAATATTCTCACCGTGACTTAATTAATACCTTTTAATTAATCATATTTGCTAAGTTTAGACTTAGGAAATATTAAAAACTGACTAATTCATTTAATTAAGTCGTCTTTAGGTGGAATTCCATAAACGATTTATGGTCATTGGAGAACTCATGTATTCTAGCCTCTCCACAAAAGTTCAAGGCTAGAACACATCTGATGCTACAAAAACTAACACGATAGAAATAGAGGACCTCACGAACAAGGGATCTCGATTCCCATAAATCCAACCAATATGTTGGAATCATCAAGATTGATGATGTTGTTGACATTTTCAAGATACACATGATGAGGTATCATGCACAAAAGCTAGGAGACAAAGGGAAGCTAACAATGAAGATGTAAATGATTTTGATTTATGAATTATGCAGAAGAAGATAGCTTCATTTGCACTCTAAAAGGAAAGTCTTATGCGATGTATAATGAAAATATGAAAGAGATGAAAGGTAAAATCATAGATACCTATATAATTGCAAGGATGTATGGTGAGATGCCCTCCCAAGAAAAGATAATGAAGAAAGTCAAGCATACAAAATTGAAAAAATCAAATGGTTCCACAGAAACCTAAAACGGAAAGATAATTTTCTCAAAGCACTCTTGTAAACAAAGAACCTATAGCTACATATGGTGAATTCAAAGGATCCTCATCAAAAAAGCCATCTGCAAGTATGAATTTTGATTTAAGGATTGACGTAACAAATGTGTTGTCCAAAATGAATGTATCGTCCCTCTTGTTGAATTAGAAAAGATTCCATGCCAAGAGGAAAAGTTAAGAAAAATTCGGGAATTGAGGATTCTAATGAAAATTTCCTTGTAATATTTCAAGCAATGAATTAGGGGAGAAAAATGGTAATCCAATCTTTGTTTTACATTACATTAATGATAAATGATTTGCTTCTTCATAATCATTAGGAATATCCACAAATGTGATGTCCTTACAAGTTATGGGCCATAAGACTATGCGGCCTTACAAAAAAATGTATGTGATATGGATTAAGAGAAATCAAAGTATGTGATCTAATCAAAGATTTTCAAGTTAAGTTAGCCACGTATCCTAATATCACAATGTTGATAGATATAGTTGTCACTGATGTCACAGATAAATGGGTATGCTCTTATCAAGCAACTCGACTACCAATATAGGAGGTGTTATCGCTCCTTGCCACCTATACTTACCTACAATTCAGTGGAAAAATCCTTCAACCCCACAAGGTGTGGTTCGTGGCAAGGATCTCAGAGGAGGGGCTATCACACTGATCCCGACTCTCTCCATTTTAGCTCTCTCCTAGGTCAGCTAAGGGGGGTGGTCCCTAAAGTGAAGAAACTAAGTTAAAAGGATGTGAGGTTTTAAGAGAGTGTTATAGTGAAAATGGATTACTTTTAAGGATTTATGAGCAAACATCATGTGAGCAACTTGAAATAATAATGACAATCATTAACATGATAAAACCACAAACTAGTGCCTTATACCGAATTTGTTCAACATTTGAAAGATAAATGTATTTTCTCAAGAAGTATAATGTAATGCTCTCAAAAATTGACAGCGAAGTAGCCCTGAAATGCAAACAAAAGATTGCTAGCACAAGATATTGCAAGATATAGAAAATGCCTTTGAGATAATCAAATTTTGGAATCAAAACATTGAAACATATCTTGCCAAAACTCCACAATTAGTAATTAGCTTGAAAAATGCGAACAAAGAAATGACAAATGTAAAATTAGACTTGAAACATAAAAAAGAAAGCACTTGTTAAGAAAATTACAATACTTGCTTTTGGAATAAAATTTGCATATGAAAACTCAAGCCATCAAGAGACAAGTAAAGTAAATGTGACGGAGAGTGCTCTTGGTTAATTTTATTATTAGTTACCTCTACAACAAGATTGCAAATGAACTCTTCAATCCTTGGACCTCACCCTCACCCAAAGATATGGATCCCGCAGTGAGGAGTCAATAGAGGAGTAGAGGGTCCCTAAGATGTCTATTCAACCAACTTATGTTAGAGATAAAATTTTAGTGAATGTTGATTGTCCCAATTAAATTGCTACATTCAATGTTTCAAAAGAAATAGAAATGATATTTTGTTAATTGCAATAACCAATTAAATTTTAGAAACAAAAATGGAAATAAGCTCATATGTGTTGCACCAATAAATGAAAGTAGGTAACTTAAATGAAATAGATTTTATTTATGATACAATTGTTTCAAGTGAGAGATAATGCTCCAATAGTTACCAAAATATGTAACATAAATGGACCAAACAACGAAACATGTGCCTAAATAACCATGAAACAATTAAAATTTTCCCATAATATAAATCGTTCACACATAAAAGAGATTTGCTCAAGTTTGCAAATTTTGGAACTTGTGCATGTTAGATTTTTTAGACACAAGATTTAGTGAATGAAATGTGGAGTGAATATGTTGTTAATTTTAAGCATGCATGCAATGGAAATAAGCATAAAAAAACTAGCAACAAAGCCAATCCACCCACAAAAAGTCCTTCCTCTTCAACTGAGGAAGGGGGATGCCATGGTAAAATTTCCCAAGCTCCCTCAAGCAAAGAACTTTATTTTATTAGTGATTACAATGATTAGAAAAGATGTCTCTAAGAAGGCTGCCCAAGAAATAAAAATAGATCTTTACAAAGATAAGATCTTGGAAAAGCTAGAATCCCCCCCCCCTTGAGTAAGACAACGAAAGTAAATGGAAAACACTCTAAATCAAAAAGTTTTCAAGTCTCAAAGGCCCACGGCCTAGATAACTTGTTGCTGCCCCTATAGAGTTCACGGCCTCCTTACAAAGTCGATCGTTGAGTTCATGGAAGGTCTTGCATGCAAGATGATTAGTAATTTTCCAACACCTCTTCTTCAAACTCTTTGTTGTCCAAAGCTCAAACCTATGGGCTTCCAAAACAAAATCAATTATTAGCGTAAAAGAAAGCAAAATAAAACAAGATTATATTACAAACTAATGTACAAAACTCTAGCTCAAGTAATGGGAGTGAACTGTAATATCCCTTTCGGTAATTTTTATTAAAATGTCACACGGGTTTTAACTTTGTACAATTTCACCCAGAAACATAATCAAAATACCAGAAATACGATAGAAACAATAAACCCAGAAATCATACAACAATCTCATAAAAATATTACAATATGGCGAACAATGAGATATGCAGCAACACAAAAAAACCCAGCTTTATTATATAGAAATAGGCATGCCAATACAATAGCTGGAAGCAACCCTCCGAGATGGCTACAATGCTAAAGCAAACCTCCAAACTGAAAATAGGAAAACAATCACTACAACCTGTGAATCCTGAATGGATCCACCAAGGGAAGAGATGGGCGCTTGCCCACTCTCACTAAATCACCCGAGGGTTTCCGTCCTGGGGCTACCAATGAAGTAGAGAACCACGTCTCAAACCTCTCACATAAGAAAATGATCTAACCCAAAGATATCTCCAAATGACCTTCGCTTCTCCTTTTATAGATCTGATGGATAGATCTCCAATCCTCTAGAAGCATATTTTATTATTTTATTACTTTTCTAGAAGATCCTCCATTGACTCTATCAAAGTGACTTTAATTTAATTATATTTCACTTAAGTCACTTTTGGCCCCTTTTCCTCTAAATATTATTTTTCCTTTAATTAAATGACTAATTAAAGTCATTTTTTATTAAGGAAAATAGTAGATAGCCCATGGTGCTATCTTTGGCCACTATAAGTCACTTCTCAGCATCCCATCCTAAAGATCTCGTCATTTCGGTTCCAACGAGCTATTACACTAAGGTGTTCTATCATGTATTCCTCCCGGAATGCCACCTTGAGCATAATTAATTGAGTTAAGCCCAAAAATAACTCAGTTTTTTGAAAGTTGTCAGAATGTGCCAGAACGAAAGGCAAATTGTGCAGATGATGGAATATATCAAGCGAATGCCATCGATCCTCATAGAAACTCCTCAAAACTCCTCCAAAAAGCCCCTGGGCCCATTGATGACACCAACCTGTATCTGTGCCCTATCTGCTCCCAACTCTTGAAGGCCATCCTAACCCTGTCATAGGTGATACCAAAAAAGGAATATTACATGAACCCCCATACTTGCCCAACATAGAAATTGCTCTTGAAATAGCTTGTATAACTTTGAAAGCTCTAAAAAGAAGTATTTTAAATTTTAAATGAAGCAGATGATCAAGTAGCTAGAGAATGAGAAAAACTCCCTCTTGGTCTTCCTTTGACGAAAGACTCTGGGTTGAAAATAGCTGAGTCTTGGATCGCTTTGAATCTAGGAGTGAGTTGATCTATGTGAGACTTCTCCCACGCCCAGATGGATTTCTTGCACACAATACAAATAGATCTTCCCTACACGCTTGAACAAATATTAGTTTGCAAAAGAATTAGAGCATCATAATGAATAAGATAAACCAAACATTCCTCCGAAAATGACTTGGCAAGCTTATTTCTAGAATACTAATCTAAATCAATGATACATGCAAGATAGCTTGCATGTATCAATCCAAGCTACATGGCAAATATAAACTAATACTGATCACACATATAAATGAATTCAAACATAATAGTAATATTATAGAAAGAAATCACCTCATAATCCAAGAGAACATCCGCTAAATAGCCCCAAAGTCTTGATTTTATTCATATGCAAGTACAAAATGGCAGAGTTTCGTCAAGCCCAATAGCCCATAACATGATACAATACAATAGCCCATGACTTTTTTATATAGAGAGTTGGGAGCAATTCCCAAGGACGAATGCATGTGAGAACTGAACTTGGAGCAAATCCCAAGGAAAGATAAGCCAAGTTCGATGTGAAGAACACTGAGACACCCAGAGAAAAATCGAATTTCTTTTGTGCACACCAAGGGAAATCGAATTCCCCACATGATCTAGTGAACTCATCCATAAGCCAAATGAAGTCTTGTGCTACATCAAGTCCACCACTGCAAACTTCAACAAACTAAAATCTTACCTGTAGATGATCCTAGTGAACTCCTGCGTAGGCCTCTGAGAACTGCGTGTTTCCTTTGAGTATCTGCGCAGTCTAAGCTCAAAGAATAGCGTAAATCCTCTGAGTGAAGTGTTGTGTTGTTGCACTCCAGATAACTCGTGAGAAGAGGTCCCCACTTGGTCTTCAGTGAAATGATCCTGTAGAATATTCTTTTTATGCTCAACTGCCTTTAATAAATTCGATTTTCCTTGTGTGTAACTGTCGCTTTATCTCTGGGAAATTCAATTTTGATCAAATAAATGATGAATTAATGATGTAGTGTGCTCAATCATCCTCCACATGTTCGTTGACTCAACTCTTTGACTTAGAATAATTTCCAAGTCATTTCCACATCATTTTGTCACATGGAATAATTTATTTCTCTCTATTTTATTTAATTATAACCTAATTAAATGCCACAATTTCCACTAACCATAGGAAATATGGGTTTTGAGAGTCCAAAACTCATTATTAACCCCTCAAAGTGTGTCATAGTAGAAAGTTGAGGGTAAGAGGTGTAATTTGATTACTCATACCCTATACAACTTCTCTAGATAACACTTATTACAATCCAATTACTATTTTTATTGCAATTTTCGACTTGCGGGAAATCTAAAAAATTAAAAAATCACTACATAAACCTAACCAAATTCCACGAATTTTTTTTTGTGATCTAGTATGGTAATACACATTGACTCTAGACACTAGGACTCACCCAAAGCCTCACCATCAAGACGTACTCCGGCTTTGGGGTAAAATTGGAGGAAAAAACTCGATTAATTATTAAGTCCTAGTAGAGAAATGATAATTAACCGAGTGAAAAAAAGCTCCCAAAGTAATACTCACTTGTTGGAAAGGTCCCAAGCTAATAGGCCTGTTACAGACTCAATACTGACTCAAATTCATCATTACTAGCATCACTGATTACAATTCCCTGTAGGGCGTGGAATCTGGGTACAAGAGAAAGATGATGAGAAAATAGAAGTAGAGTTCAAAATTTTTGTTGAACTGATGATATCTGTTGATATCCGATGGTACAAATGTCTTATGGTTCATCCTTGGGCATGGAGTCTTCACATTATCATTAGATGCCACTCCGGTGGTCAAAATTTGGCTCTATATGGGGATGCATGTTAGATATGAAGTGATAGTGTGCAAGAACCTGGAATCTGCATCCACCAACCAAAGATATATATTAGCCGTATCCATTCAAAATATCATTGAATAAAATCAAGTATAGAAATGGAAATTTTATTCTAAGAGCATAAAATAACAATTTATTGATGAAATAAATCTATTAAACAAAATGACAAGGGATAAGGTTATAAATATGATACAAAAATATGCCCCATGGCATCAGATGTCCCCAATGAAGTTCACGTTGAGAACCTGCCTACTTTCCGACAGATCCATGGGTTGCTTTTCTGATGTGCCTTGTCCAATTCTGAATATCTTAAGACTTTGATCCGTCCCAAAACTATGTTGTACATGGTCATCAAATTTTCCAAATCCTTTTCGCTTTTTTTCTTTTCTTCTTAATAGGTTGTGATGTTGATGTTGATGTGATCAAAGTAGACCTTTATGTCCGATCTTGAAGATGCTCAGATGGAAAATTCTAAGTATCTAAGACTTCTTTGACCTGCCTTTCTCCATTCTGCATCTGCTCTGACATGGGTGATGGATCAATATCATAAGTATAAACCTGATTCCCCTCAGTTTCGTTGCTATTATGGTCAGCTTCAGTTAGCCAATTTTCAACGGAATAAATGACCTCCTCATAATAAGATATGGTTTTCTTTAATGGATTGGGGGGCTTACGATCTGTTTCTTTGTTCTTTTCTCATTCGTGATCTGCCATAAGCTGAAATTTCTGTACCTGTAATCTTTCCATTTCCTCCAGCCTATTCTAAAAAGTGATCAGATTAGCCTTCATAACACTTATTTCCTTGGCATGATTTGTTTCCATGGTGTTGATTAATTGCACTTGTTTTTCTTCCATGGCGAGCAACCTACTTTGAATAGAGGTCATCTGATTAGAATGATTGACCTCCATGGCCTTCATTGCTTGTGCCTAATTTTCCTCCATGGTCTTAATGAATTGAGCTTGGTTGAGGTGCATATCCTTAATCATTCGAGTCAACTCCTTGATGAGATCCCTATCATTCTCATCAGCTTTTACTTTGATATTTATTTCATCTCCATATTTTTCTTCAAAGGCGTCCATGATTATTCTAGAGAATCGAAACTGTTAGCAGGTAAGTCTATGAACCAATCCATAGCATCACCATCTAAGGAAAAGATGAAAAGTCTCATTTTAACGTCCTCATGGCTAATACCATGGGCCCATTTTCTCACACAATGGTGGAAATTCCTAAGGTGAGTTTAAGTACTAATGGCATTGTTACCTAGAAAACTAGCTAACTCATCAATAGCCTCAATGGCTTCATCCGGAATAAAATTCGGATAGCCTGGGATGTTAGTAAAATCACAAGGGGCGAACAGATCATTCATGATGTCATGCTCACTTGACCTTGAAAGAGCAAATGGATATTAGAGAGAGGCTCTTGTCCAAGATTAGCAAGAAGTCTACAAGAAGAAGGCTTCAAGCAGAAATCCTTGCAAAAAATTAAATAAGTGCAGTCACCACTTGAACAGGAATCTAATTCTAAAATCCAACATGCAAAATCCAGAAGTTAGTCGATTTCCCAGGTATAAGAAGACTTCTCCCCGACAATGGCGCCAAAAATGTTATCGCTACTTGTCGCCTACTATTGAGATTTCGTGTAGTTGGGGTAGCATCGGATGTGCTCTAGCTCCCAAATTTTGTGGAGGGACTAGAGTACACCTGATCTACAAGAACCAGAAAGGGATTTGGGAAATTTCATCTGGTTTGGGAAATATTTAATTGATTAATTATTTTAATGTATTTCCTAAGTCTAAACTTAAGAAAATGAAATAATAAAAGTTAATTAAAGTAAACATGTGATGAAATTGTCTTAAGTCACACGGATCAAGCTTTCTTTTAATCTTAGCCATTGATTCAAGATCTAATCATGGCCGTTGGTTTTCCAATGAGAAAAGTATAAAGGAAAGTCTTGGGGTCATTTATAAAGACACACAGAGGCAGAGCATTGAAGCTAAGCTAAGATTCTAGGGCAGGGTTTGCTAAGAATACTCGAAGTGTTTCAACTGCAGAGAGGGGAGTTTAGGCAAAGGGGATTGTCTAATCCTAGTGCCTAGAATTACCAAGAGGCAGAGATCAACTCAAAGAGGCAGCGCAGAGAAGCAGCAGCAGCAGTAGCAAAGAGGGTAGCAGCTGCGCAGTGCAGAGGCAGCTTCAGCTACGCAGTCTCTCCCATGGCAGCGTTAGGCAGCTGGAAACCCTCAGGGGTTACGCAGAGACCCTCAGGGGTAGCGTAGGGACTGCGTCACCCAGTCTGGGGTTACGTAGCCCTTTCCAGGCCAGTGCAAAGGGATGCATAGGTTACAGAGGCTGACGCAGAGGCTTCAGGGGCAACGCTGGGGTTTCTAGGGCCTAAATTTGGTTGAGTCCTGTAAATCCCGTTTGAGGATGTGGATCAGTCAACATTTTGGCTTCAGAACATTCGGTGAGTTGCAAATCTATATTTTTTCTGTCAGGTTTTCCAGATCTAGAACCCAGATTTGTTGTATTCAGAAATACTCTTAATGATAAAACCCTCCAGCAGCCAAAGACCGATTTTCCCGCTGTAATATTCCCAATTAGCAATAGCTAATTCGAAATATTAAATTTTGACTATTTCATTTTAATAAAGTTAAGTTAGAAATAAAGTGGGTGAAGAGGGACACTTAACTCACACTTAGGATAAAAAAATTTCCTAAAGTCACTTGGAGATAGGATTACTTGGCAGCATGGGGCCTAGAGGACGAAGTGGCAGCGTGAAGGAGATGTTAGCATGGGCAGTGTGGGCCCAAGTCAGTGCAGCACTAGAGGGACAGCGTGGCTCAAGGAGACAGCGCAGTTGGTGTTGGGGCCTAGGTGAGAGCAAGGCTCTCCAAGCATAAAAGGGAGAGAGACTCCTCATTTTGATTATTCGATTATGCATCTATGTTATTTGTCTCTTGACATTGAGCACGCTTTTGGTGTTTAGCAAAGTCTGCACGTGTTGTTCAGCACATCGGGTGTCTCCGTGCAAAGATCCCAACCTCAGCCTCGGGGGACTTCGAGTGCCTACTCGAGTGAGGAGTTCCATCCTTATTTTGCCGGAGAGAGTTGCAGCAACCATAGTTGAGAGCATTCACTTGCAGAGACAGCGCAGTCAGTGAGAGGGAGGATGCAGTCTTTGGAGGAGGTGATTCCAGATTGAGGGTCTATCAAGGGATTCAGCCTGGGAGAGTTGGAAAGGGGTCAGCCCTTCCCTATTCCATCATTTTGGTAGAGTTGGAGGCCACTATTTACAGCAGATTATTCAGGGCCAGCGTTTATCATTGGGATAGCGATAAGCCGGGAGGTCAATTTCAGAGATCAACCATTTCCAAAAAGCTCTCTGGGCTTTTCTGGGTATTGGGTGGAGTGGTCATTCCCAAAGTTCCATAATTTTCTGAAGTGGGGAGCAACCCCAAATAGTTAGTTCATTCTAGTAGTAGCAGCAACACCAACAGCTTTGGAGATTACGCAGTCATTGAGGGAGCAGCCATTCAGTGATATATTCTGAGAGTATTTCTACGCTTTCCTAGTGCAAGCCAAGGTACCATCATTCTGATCACCTTTGTACTTATTTCATTTTTCAGTATTTAATAAAATGGCTTAGCGTTCTCCATATTGTCTCTTTTTCATGTGATGTCTCTCTAGTTGCTGTAGTTCTTTGTTTATGTGCTTTATATTGCTATTTATTTCTATTCGGAATACTACACCCGCATTGGGTTTTTCCGTGAACTATTGTCTAGAAAATCATCGTGTCACTTTGTCTATGTGTGCATGTACTTATTCTAGATCTGAATTGGTGAAAGCCTGTTATGTGTTTTGCTTCGATAATAATTTGAATTTTCAGCTTAATAACTTAATGAATTAGGAGGAGCATAACCAAATCTAACAGTAGATTTCTACATAAGTAAAATTCATAAATTTTCACACCTACACCTACCTACAAGTCAGTGGAAAAAGCCTTCAACCCCACAAGGTGTGGTTGGTGGCAAGGATCTCAGAGAAGGGTTTGTCACACTGATCACGACTCTCTCTGTTTCAACTCTCTCCTAGGTCAGCTAAGGGGGTTGGTCCCTAAAATGAAGAAACTAAGTTAAAAGGATGTGAGGTTCTAGGAGAGTGTTATAGTGAAAATGGATTACTTTTAAGGATTTATGAGCAAATATGATGTGAACAACTTGAAATAATAATGACAATCATTAACATAATAAAACCGCAAACCAATGCCTTATACAAAATTTGCTCAACATTTGAAAGATATATATATTTTCTCAAAAAGTAAAATGTAATGCTCTAAAAAATTGAAAGCAAAGTAGCTCTGAATGCAAACAAAAGATTGCTAGCACAAGATAATGCAAAATACAAAAAATGTCTTTGAGATAATCAAATTTGGGAATCAAAACATTGAAACATATCTTGCCAAAACCCCACAATTAGTAATTAGCTTGGAAAATGTGAACAAGGAAATGACAAATGTGAAATTAGACTTGAAACATAAAAAAGAAATTACTTGATAAGAGAATTACAATACTTGCTTTTGGAAGAAACTTTGCATATGAAAACTCAAACCATCAAGAGACAAGTAGAGTAAATATGATGGATAGTGATCTTGGTTAATTTTATTATTAGTTACCTCTACAACAAAATTGCAAATGAACTCTTCAATCCTCAGACTTCACCCTCGCCCAAAGATATGGATCCCACAGTGAGGAGTCAATAGAGGAGTAGAGGGTCCCTAAGATGTCTATTCAACCAACTTATGTTAGAGGTAAAATTTTAGTGAGTGTTGATTGTCCCAATTAAATTGCTACATGCAATGTTTCAAAAGAAATAGAAATGAGATTGTGCTCATTGCAATAACCAATTAAACTTGAGAAACAAGAATGAAAATAAGCTCATATGTGTTGCACCAATAAATGAAAGTAGGCAAGTTAAATGAAATAGATTTTATTTATGATACAATTGTTTCAAGTGAGAGATAATGCTCCAATAGTTACCAAAATATGTAGCATAAACGGACCAAACAACGAAACATGTGCCTAAATAACCATGAAATAATTAAAACTTTCCCATAAGATAAATAGTTCACACATAAAAGAGATTTTCTCAAGTTTGCAAATTTTGGAACTTATGCATGTAAAATTTTTTTAGACACAAGATTTAGTGAATGAAATGTGGAGTGAATATGTTGTTAATTTTAAGCATGCATGCAATGGAAATAAGCATAAAAGAAACTAGCAAAAAAGTCAATCCACCCACAAAAGGTCCTTCCTCTTCAACTAAGGAAGGGGGATGCCATGGGAAAATTTCCCAAGCTCCCTAAAGAAAATAACTTTATTTTATTAGTGACTAAAATGATTAGAAAATATGCCTCTAAGAAGGCTGCCCGAGAAATGAAAAGAGATCTTTACAAAGATAAGAGCTTGGAAAAGCTAGAATCCCCTCCCCCCCCCCCCACCTTGAGTAAGACAACAAAAGTAAATGGAAAAACACTCTAAATCAGAAATTTTGCAAGCCTCAAAGGCCCATGGCCTAGATAACTTGTTGCTACCCCTATAGAGTTCACGGCCTCCTTACAAAGCCAGTGCTTGAGTTCGTGGAAGGTCTTGAATGCAAGATGATTAGTAATTTTCCAACAACTCTTCTTCAAACTCTTTGTTGTCTAAAGCTCAAACCTATGGGCTTCCAAAACAAAATCAATTATTAGCTTAAAAGAAATCAAAATAAAACAAGATTATATTACAAACTAATGTACAAAACGTTAGCTCAAGTAATGGGAGTGAACCCCCATACTTGCCCAACTTAGAAATTGCTCTTGAAATAGCTTGTATAACTTTGGAAGCTCTAAAAAAAAGTATTTTAAATTTTAAATGAAGTAGATGATCAAGTAGCTAGAGAACGAGAAAAATTCCCTCTTGGTCTTCCTTTGATGAGAGACTCGGGGTTCAAAATAGCTGAGTCTTGGATCGCTTTGAATCTAGGAGTGAGTTGATCTATGTGAAACTTCTCTCACACCTAGATGGATTTTCTGCACACAATACAAATAGATCTTCCCTACACACTTGAACAAATATTAGTTTGCAAAATAATTAAAGCATCATAATGAATAAGATAAACCAAACATTCCTCCGAAAATGACTTGGCAAACTTATTTATAGAATACTACTTTAAATCAATGATAAATGCAAGATAGCTTGCATGTATCAATCCAAGCTAGATGGAAAATATAAACTAATATTGATCAAACATGTAAATGAATTCAAACACAATAGCAATATTATGGAAAGAAATCACCTCATAACGCCAAGAGAACATCCACTAAATAGCCCCAAAGTCTTGATTTTATTGATATGCAAGTACAAAATGGCAGTGTTTCCTCAAGCCCAATAGCTAATAACATGATATAATACAATAGCCCATGGCTTTGTTATATAGAGAGTTGGGAGCAATTCCCAAAGACGAGTGCGTGAGAACTGAACTTGGAGCAAATCCCAAGGAAAGATAAGCCAAGTTCGATGTGGAGAAGACTGAGACACCCAGAGAAAAATCGAATTTCTTTTGTGCACACCAAGGGAAATCGAATTCTCCATCTTATCCAGTGAACTCATCCATAAGCCAAACGAAGTCCTGTGCTACATCAAGTCCACCACTGCAAACTCGACAAAACTGAAATCTTATTTGCAGATGATCATAGTGAACTTCTGCGTAGGCCTCTGAGAACTGGATATTTCCTCTGGGTAATTGCGTAGTCTAAGCTCAAGGTATCCTCTGATTGAAGTGTTGAGTGTTGTTGCACTCTAGATAGCTAGTGAGAAGAGGTCCCCACTTGGTCTTCAGTCAACTAATCCTATAGAATATTCCTTTTATGCTCAACTGCCTTTAATAAATTCGATTTTCCTTGTGTGTAATTGCCGCTTTATCTCTGGAAAATTCGATTTTGATAAAAATAAATGATGAATTAATGATGTAGTGTGCTCAATCATCTTCCCCATGTGCGGTGACTCAACTCTTTGAATTAGAATAATTTCCAAGTCATTTCCATGTCATTTTTTCACATGAAATAATTTATTTTTCTCTATTTTATTTAATTCTAGCCCAAGTAAATGCCATAATTTCCACTAAACTTAGGAAATATGGGTTTTGAGGGTCCAAAAATCATTATTAACCCCTCAAAGTGTGTCATAGTAGAAAGTTGAGGGTGGGAGGTGTAATTTTGATTACTCATACCCCGTATAACTTCTCTAGACAACATTTATTACAATCCAATTACAATTTTTATTGCAATTTTCGACTTGCGGAAATCTAAAAAATTAAAAAATCACTACCTAGACCTAACTAAAAATCCAGGAAATTTTGTGTGATCTAGTATGGTAATATATATTGACTCTAGACACTAGGCCTCACCCAAGGCCTTAGCATCAAGCCGTACTCTGGCTTTGGGGTAAAATTGGAGGAAAAAACTCAATTAATTATTAAGTCCCAATAGGAAAATGATAATTAACCGAGTGAAAAAACCTCCCAGTGTAATACTCACTTGTTGGCAAGGTCCCAAGCTACTTAGGCCTGTTATAGACTCAAATTCATCATTACTAGCATCACTTATTACAATTCCCCGTAGGGCATGGAATCTGGGTACAAGAGAAAGATGAAGAGAAAATAGAAGTAGAGTTCAAAAATTATGTTGAACTGATGATATGTGATGATATACGATGGTACAAATGTTTTCTGGTTCATCCTTGGGCATGGAGTCTTCACATTATCATCAGGTACCAGTCCAGTGGTCAACAGGAGGCACTGTTCAAATCAAATCTAGATTCAGATGCGGATGCCCTTGGATCCACCCATGATCCGCTTCAAAAGCAAGTCCCCACACATGAAACATATCCCAGGTTTAGGCGTATTTTCGAAACTAAAAGTGTCATTTTCCCATGCGCCCATTATCCCAGTAAACTTCCTGGGCAGCCACAAATTCTCCCACTCAACAACCTACTGCTTGAAGTTGACAACGCTCGCTGGAAGAGTCACTATTTAGTATTGATGAAGCTTTGCTGTCGGAAATAGGAAGATATTACAATGGATGTTGACTTGCTGTCAGGAATGAGAAGATGACACATTCCGGAACAAGAATTTGACACCTAGCATCGAACAATGTATTGGATTTAGGGCATTAGAGTATGGTAGAGTATGTTTTGGTCATAGTATTAGGGTATAGTTAGAGTATAGTTTCAGTCTAAGAGTACCAACTTTATAAGTACATCAAAGTTATAGTTTTAGTTTTCAATGAAAGTTTTAAGTTAATTTTCTAAGTAACAGGTTTTTTTTATAATGAAAATTGGTGGATTTGTATTATAAAAAGATTGCAAAGGAATTTGAAGTGTAGAGTATGTACAACATGAAGTTGAGCAGCTGATTACATGATAAAATCAGAGCATGTCCAAATTACATCTAAAATTTGAAAACTCTTGTCATAAGTTAGGTAAAGATTAAGATGATAAATGATAAGTGTAAAATTTGCAAAATAAGCCTAATATCTTGGCTATTTTGAAATACATAGTCAAAAAATGAGATAGACTGTCTCAAGGGTTTCATCTTAAACACTATGTTGCTACTTCTGTCCCATTGTTCTCAATAGGTGACTTTGTAATATCCCATTTCGGGGATATCTCTAAAACACAAGCAAACTCCAACCAGAGATGGACTGGGAGCGTGTTTACCAGATCTTTCACCTCTGTGAAGAGGGTGAGATCTTGGAGGCTACCTGGCCCTTTCCAGACTCTTTCTAAGAGTATGAGATAAACACACCAAGTGGTATAGAACTAGAATTCCCGAAAATACATAAAGATAATAGTAAAGCAGACATACAATAGCATAGATAGAATGTAAGATAAATCATCCAGAAATATAGAGGGAGAATGCTAAGCCATTTTATTATACTGAGAAATATAATGGAGTACAATAGGTGATCAGAGTGATGGCACTTAGACTTGCTCAAGGCAAGTGAAGAAATACTCTCAGAATATCCAAGAAATGGCTGCTCTCTGAACTGCGTCCCAGCTGCTGGAAAACTACCGTGTAGCTGCTACTGCTGAAATGAACTAATGATTTGGGGCTGATTCCCTCGCCGGAATGAGCTGAAAATCTGGAATCCACCTCTACTCATCAACCACAGCAAAACCCAGAAATCATATCTGAAATGGCTGACCCCCAAAAATCACCCCCTTGGGGAATTACGCTGTCCTCCAAGGCTCTATGCAGAGGCTGAATAGGAACCACTGAAATGCAGCCTCAAACTCCACCAAAATACTCCCAAAGGCAAAGGCTAATCCTTTGCTCAATCTCCAAGCTCAAAACCTCTGCAAGAAACTCAATCTAGAGCTCCCCTAGAATGCACTGCGTCCTCCCTTTCAGGACTGCGCAGTTTCTGAATGCCCAGCTCCACAAGAAAACCCAAACATCAATCCTCCCACAAAATGCTGAAGAAACTACCTTTCCCGAGCAGGCACTCGAAGTCCCCCGGGGCTAAGGGCGAGATCTCCAATCGGAGACACTCAATGCACTAAACAGTGCTACAGACAAACTAAACAGCCAGCGTGCTCAAGAAATCGAAACGACCAGCTCAATATCATCAACAACGAATCATCAAAATGAGGAGGCTCTCCCCTCTATATAGCGTTAGCCCCTCTCAACCCTAAGGCTCACCTACTCCAACGTTGCCACATGCTCCCTCTTGGCCTGCGCAGTCCCTCCATGTGTCTACGTGGGCCCCCTCATCTGCGTGGTCTCTTGGCCCCCTTGGCTCACTTAAGTTACAACGTTGTGCCACTAGGGAGTGAACTTTTATTTCTAAAGTGAGTTATGTCTTCTCTACTCACCTTTTTATTTAGAAATAAACTATAGATGGCAAAATTGAGCAAAATCGAATATTCTAATTAGCCATAGCTAATTAGGAATATTACAGTCTCCCCCAGTGAAATGTTGCTTGTCCTCAAGCAACTGAAGTGATGGATGCTACAAAATTTTCTCACTCTCCCAAGTGACATCCTCATCCGGCAAATTCTTCCACCTCACCAAGAATTCACAGATTGTCTTGCTCCGTAACTGCCTCTCCCTGGTATCAATAATAGCCTCTGGCTGCAACACCAAATGCCCCTCATCATACGTGGGTGGTAGCTCATCTGTCACTATCACCTACTGCCCCAGTGCCTTTTTCAAGCATGATACATGAAAAACATTATGAATCTTGCTGCCTTGGGATAGCTCCAACTCATATGCAACCTACCCAATCCTGCGTATCACCCTGTATGGCCCGTAAAAGCAGGGCTTGAGCTTCTCAGCTCCCTTCTGCTTCAGTGACGACTATCGGTATGGCTGTAATCGTAGGTAGACCAAGTCCCCTACCTCAAACTGTCTCTCCACCCGACCTCTGTCAGCATACAGCTTCTGTTGGTTTTGTGTTGTAGCCATATTATCCTTGAGAGCTCGGAGAATGTCCTAACTCTCTTGGATCCAAATCTTGGCTCTTGGAGCCTTGCTAGCACCGAACATCACATTAGCAAAAGATAAGGAATGATACCCATACAAAGCATAGAATGGTGACATACCAATGGACATGTGATGTGTAGTATTGTAGCAGTACTCCCCCAGATGCAACCACTTCAGCCATGCTCGCTGCTGTCCACTGACATAGTTACGTAAGTAGCCCTCCAGCCACTTGTTAACTATCTCCGTCTGTCCATCCGTCTGTGGGTGATAACTGATACTCAGTGTCAACTCCGTCCCCACCAACCGGAAAAGCTCCTGCCAAAATCCGCCCATGAAGCGGCTGTCCCTGTCACTGATGATGGTCTTAGGAAGACCATGTAGCCTAAAAACCTCTTTGAAGAACAGCTCGGCCACCTGTGTTGCTGTGTAGTGTGCGGATATGGCGAAAAAATGCGCATACTTTGTCAGTCGATCAACGATGACAAAGATACAATCCTTGCCCTGCACCATGGGCAACCCTGTGATGAAGTCCATCGAGATACTCTCCCATTTCCCCTCCAAAATGGGAAGAGGTTGCAATAATCCTGCAGGATGGCTCATCTCCCCCTTGTTCCTCTGGCAAACATCGCACTCCCTGATGTGCTGGAGTACGTCCTCCTTGAAGCCCTTCCATGAGAACCTCTCTCTAATGGCCCTGTAGGTTTTGGTAAACCCCTGATGGTCGGCCAAAGGTGAATCATGTGATGCCTGAAGTATCTTCTTCTTGAGCTGAGATCCCTCAGTCAAGAAGATCCGGTCCCTGTAGTCGATGATCTCATCGACCACCCTGTACTTGTCAGCCGCTACCTGTCCATCCAGAACCTCACAAGCAAATTTGTCCTTGGAGTACTCTACTAAAATTCAAGCCCTCCAATCTGTATCCAAGCTCATAAGAGACAATGTGGCTGGTCTATGTGAAAGGGCATCTGCTACCACATTGTTCTTATCCTTAACATACTCAATGCCAAAGTCATATGCCTGGATCTTACTGATCCACTTCTGTTGCCTCTCCTGTAGCTGCTTCTACTCCAAAAAGAACTTGAGGCTGTTGTGATCAGTCCTCACCCTGAACCTGTTACCTACTAAATACTGCCGGAATTTGGCCAACGCATGCATAATGGCCAACATCTCCTTGTTGTATATAGAATACAACCTCTCGTGTGGAAGGAGCTTCCGGCTCTCAAAGGCTATAGGGTGTCCTCCTTGCATCAATACTGCGCCAATCCCCTCTCCCGACGCATCACACTCCAAAACAAATGGCTGTGTAAAATCCGGCAATGCAAGCACTGGGCAGCTGCTCATCACCTCCTTGAGCCTGTCAAAGGCTCGTTGCGCTGTATCCGACCAACTGAATGCCCCATTCTTTGCAAAATCAGTAAGAGGTGCAACAAGCTGTGAGAAACTCCTGACGAACTTCCTGTAATAAGTGCAAATACCAATGAACCCCCGAAGTTTCGTCACGTTCCTCGGCTCCAGCCAATCTCTGATGGCCCTGATCTTATCCTTGTGGACTCTCACTCCGTCCACCCCTATGATATGTCCCAAGTACAACATCTCCGACAACCCAAACTCACACTTGGAGAGCTTGGCATAGAACTGTTGCTCCTCCAAAATGCGCAACACTGCCTCAATGTGCTGGAGATGCTCCTCCCAAGTCCTGTTGTAAATGAGGATATCATCAAAGAACACCAACACAAACTTCCTCAAGTGACTGCGGAAGATGTGATTCATGCAAGACTGGAATGTCGCTGGGGCGTTGGTTAGCCCGAAGGGCATCACCAAAAACTCAAAGTGCCCATAGTGACACCTGAAGGCGGTCTTGGGAATGTCTTGTTCCCTCACGCGAATCTGATGGTACCCCGATCTCAAATCAATCTTTGAGAAGAACTGGGCTCCTCTCAACTCATCCATCAACTCTTCGATCCTGGGTATAGGGTACCTGTTCTTCAGGGTCTTCTTGTTTAGGGCCCTGTAGTCAATACACATCCTCAAGGTGTCGTCCTTCTTCTTCACCAACACCACGGAAGAAGCAAAAGGACTCGTGCTCGGCCGGATGTGCCCAAGATCCAGCAACTCCTGGATGGCCCGCTCAATCTCATCCCGATAGGCTTTGGGATACCTATAGGGGGTAGTAATAACTACCTGTGTGCCTTGCTCAAGCTCAATGGTGTGCTCAAACCCCTGGTCCGGTGGTTGTCCCAGCGAAATATCCCCAAACACTGTGGCATACCTGTCAAGGATGGACTGTATCTCTGGGTGCACCGTCTGCCCTGTAGTCCCTGCCTCTGATGCACGGAGCTCCACTGCCCACTCCACGTCCCCCTTTCGGAAGACTGCCTCCATCCGATGAGCCGAAACAGTCTGAGGCAGATAGGTGTGTTGTCCCCGTATCTTCTCATGCCTCCCTGTCTTCTCATCATCCCACTCCATCTCTAGGGCCTTCTAATCTGTCGTGACCTTCCCTAGAGTGATAAGCCACTGAACACCTAGTACCATGTTGGTGTCCGGAATATTGATCACGAAAAAGTGATCAGTCAGTGTATAGGTGCCCATCGTCACTGATAACTCTGGTACATAACGAGCACACATCATGGTCTGATCTCCTGGGACCAAAACTGAAAATCCATCGAAGCTCTCAGTCTGAATACCTCTTCGCTCAACCATCTGTGCATCGATGAAATTGTAGGTTGCCCCACTGTCAACCAAAACTGATACTCGTTGGCCACGTACTGTCCCCCGTATGCACAGTGTCAAATACTTGGGAACTCCTCACAATGCTGCAAGGGCCCCTCCGGTAGGTGCAAAAGTCGCACCATTTGCTGCTGGAGGTGGAGGTGGCAAAGGATCCTGCGCTGCATGACTATCTCCTACCTCCATGTCATCCTCCTCATCCTCTTCCCCGCTGCTCTCGGAGAAGACCTCAATAAAATGTGCTTTGTCAGCAGCACATCTATGTCCCGGTGCCCACGGCTCCTGACAAGTAAAGCACAATCGCTTCTTCTTCAGCTCCCTCCTGGCATCATCATCCATTTGTGCCCGTCCTGGATTCCCCTTTGGAGGCAGAATGCTCACATCCTTCCCCTTGGGCTGGAAGCCCTATCTCTAGGGGTAAGGTGTCCGAGTCCTGGGCAATGCACCCTGTAAATCCCAGGTCCTGCTAATAGCATCCTGGAGTGTGGCTGGTCTAGTAGATCTGACTAGGCCCCGAAGTGGCTCTGCTAACCCCTCCACAAACATATAAATCATCCGTGCCGCGGATAGATCTGGCACCATCACTAAAACCCTCAAGAAGTCTGCAATGTATGTCTCTGAGCTCTCGGTCTGTTTGAGCCTCGTCAGCTCAACAAAGTGTTGTTCTGGATCCCTCTGGTCAAATCTCTCTATCAACCTCCTGGTGAACTTGGCATATGTCGTCACTGCAGAATATCCAAGTGTAACCATCCCATGGAACCAACAATCCTAGGCCTCACCATCCAAATGTAATGTCGCCACCTTGATGGCCTCCGTCTCCGACATCTGGTTAAGCTGGAAATAGATGTCCAGCTTCTCCACCCAAGACTTCGCCAAACTGTTTGATGAACCATCAAACGTAGGCAAGTGGAATCTGCTAGCTGTGCGGTGGGTATCTCCATCATGATAATGTCGGTGCCCTCTATGATGGTTGTGTAATATTCCTAATTAGCTATGGCTAATTGGAATATTCAAATTTTGCTCAATTTTGCTGTCTATAGTTTATTCATACATAAAAAGGTTAGTAGAGGAGGCGTAACTCACTTTAGAAATAAAAGTTCACTCCCTAGTAGCACAACGTTGTAACTTAAGTGAGCCAAGGGGGCCAAGAGACCACACAGAGAGGGGGCCCACGTAGACACATGGAGGGGCTACGCAGGCCAAGAGGGAGCACGTGGCAACGTTGGAGGAGGTGAGCATTAGGGTTGAGAGGGGCTCATGCTATATAGAGGGGGAGAGCCTCCTCATTCTGTTCATTCGTTGTTGATGATATTGAGCTGGTCGTTTTGACTTCTTGAGCACATTGGCTGTTTAGCCTGTCTGCAGCACTGTTTAGTGCGTTGAGTGTCTCCGATCGGAGATCTTGCCCTTAGCCCCTGGGGACTTCAAGTGCCTGCTCGGGCAAGGTAGTTTCTTCAGCATTTTTTGGGAGGATTGGTGTTTGGGTTTTTTTCGGAGCTGTGCATTCAGAGAGGTGCGAGAAGCTGAGAGGAGGACAGATATTCTGGGAGGAGCTCGGTTGGAGTTCTGAGGTTTTGAGCCTGGAGATTGAGCGGGATTAGCCTTTGCCTTTGGGAGGATTTTGGTGGAGTTTGGTGCGTATTTCAGTTGTTCCTATTCAGCCTGCGTGCGAGCCTTGGAGGCGAGCGTAATTCCCCGAGGGGGTGATTTTTCGAGGGGGTGATTTTCGAGGGTCAACCATTTTACGATATGATTTCAGGGTTTCTTGTGGTTGGTGAGTAGGTTAGGATTCAGATTTTCAGCTCATTCCGATCAAGGGGAACAGCCTATTAACTCAGTTCATTACAATTCTTGTTCTCAATAAATTTCAATGGTGGGCCAACGATTCGAGAGAGCGACCAAATATAATTTATTAGAGTATTTCTTCACTTGCCTTGAGCAAGTCTAGGTGCCATCACTCTGATCACCTATTGTACTTCATTATATTTCTCAGTATAATAAAATGGCTTATCATTCTCTCTCTATTTCTGGAGCATTTGTTATACATGTTATCTATGCTATTGTATGTCTGCATTACTGTTATTTTTATATCTTCGGGCATTCTAGTTCTATACCACTTGGTGTGTTTTTCCGCATACTCTTAGACAGAGTCTGGAAAGGGCCAGGTAGCCTCCGGATCTCACCCTCTTCTCAGAGGTGAAATATCTGGTAAACGCCCTCCCAATCCATCTCTGGTTAGAGTTTGTTGTGTTTTAGAGATATCCCCCAAAAAGGGATATTACAGGTCGTGGGGTCTACTGTCCCACTGAAGCTGAACAAAATCTCTGAACAAGAGAGCATCCTTGAACTCCTGCCCATAGGCCTGATACTCTGCAAAATAATCACCCATATGCCCGGGCTCTGCCTCCTGCTGGGCTCCTGCCCTTGTGTCTGCTCCCAAGAAAGTGGGCATGGTAGAGCATGTAGGTGCATGTGAAGCCATCTGCTGAGTAGTATCACGCTGAGTAGCACCATGCTCCGGCAAATGGTGGGATGTACCCAATCCCTCACCTACCTGAAAAACCCGTGGGGTCTCACGCTGTCTAGCCTCCACAGCGGTGAATCTCTGACCCATCACCTCAATCTGTCTCGCTAGATCTTGCACTGATTTGAGGAGTGCCTCCCCAAACTGTTTTGCCTCACTATCATCTGCCATCGGCTCTCTCTGCTCTGAATCTAACACAGGCTCCTCTTGCTTTGCGTCTATCACAGGCTCCTCTTGTTCTATGTCCACCACCCGAACACAACCTCCCTCTCCGTAGGTGTTCTCCAACCTACGCTCATGATCTCTGTACTTTCTGCCTTTGTAACAAATGTAGGGCCTCTTCCCCGGTGTCGTAGACAACTAGCTCCACAGGCTGAGCCAGAACTATGCTCTGATACCACTGTAATATCCCGTTTCGGGGAAATCTCTAAAACACAAGCAAACTCCAACCAGAGATGGACTGGGAGGGCGTTTACCAGATATTTCACCTCTGTGAAGAGGGTGAGATCTTGGAGGCTACCTGGCCTTTTCTATACTCTGTCTAAGAGTATGAGATAAACACACCAAGTGGTATAGAACTGGAATGCCCGAAAATACATAAAGATAACAGTAAAGCAGACATACAATAGCATAGATAGAATGTACGATAAATCATCCAGAAATATAGAGGGAGAATGCTAAGCCATTTTATTATACTGAGAAATATAATGGAGTACAATAGGTGATCAGAATGATGGCACCTAGACTTGCTCAAGGCAAATGAAGAAATACTATCAGAATATCCAAGAAATGGCTGCTCTCTGAACTGCGTCCCAGCTGCTGGAAAACTGCCGTGTAGCTGCTACTGCTGAAATGAACTGATAAATTGGGGCTGATCCCCTCGCCCGAATGAGCTGAAAATCTGGAATCCGCCTCTACTCATCAACCACAGCAAAACCCAGAAATCATATCTGAAATGGCTGACCCCCGAAAATCACCCCCTTGGGGAATTACGCTGTCCTCCAAGGCTCTGCGCAGAGGCTGAATAGGAACCACTGAAATGCAGCCTCAAACTCCACCAAAATCCTCCCAAAGGCAAAGGTTAATCCTTTGCTCAATCTCCAAGCTCAAAACCCCTGCAAGAAACTCAATCCAGAGCTCCCTTAGAATGCACTGCGTCCTCCCTCTCAAGATTGCGCAGTCTCTGAATGCCCATCTCCACCAGAAAACCCAAACATCAATCCTCCCATAAAATGCTAAAGAAACTACCTTGCCCGAGCAGGGACTCGAAGTCCCCCGGGGCTAAGGGCGAGATCTCCGATCGGAGACACTCAATGCACTAAACAGTGCTGCAGACAGGCTAAACAGCCAGCGTGCTCAAGAAGTTGAAATGACCAGCTCAATATCATCAACAACGAATGATAAAAATGAGGAGGCTCTCCCCTCTATATAGCGTTAGCCACTCTCAACCCTAAGGCTCACCTCCTCCAACGTTACCATGTGCTCCCTCTTGGCCTGCATAGTCCCTCCATGTGTCTACGTGGGCCCCCTCTCTGCGTGGTCTCTTGGCCCCCTTGGCTCACTTAAGTTACAACGTTGTGCTACTAGGGAGTGAACTTTTATTTCTAAAGTGAGTTATGTCCCCTCTACTCACTTTTTTATTTATGAATAAACTATAGAAGGCAAAATTGAGCAAAATCGAATATTCCAATTAGCCATTGCTAATTAGGAATATTACAGACTTATCTGGACTGTTCACTGTAACTTGCGGACTACTCACTGGGACAGCTAGTGAAGCTGGCCAAAGAAAACAATATGTTGCTACTTCTGTCCCATTGTTCTCAATAGGTGACTTATCTGGACTGTTCACTGTAACTTGCGGAGTTCTCACTGGGACAGCTAGTGAAGCTGACCAAAGAAAAGCCAGTACACTGGCTGCCTCCAAACATAACAATAGCAACCAGCTAAACCACTCAAAACAGAAAACCAGCAGAGGTGATTTCTGTGGTAGAGAAGCCCAAATGAATCCTTAACCACAAAATCAGAAAATCCAGAAAACACCAATTTCACTGCCCACTGAGAACAGCATTCTTGGCATAAATATCCGGCATCTCTTCATTTCCATGATCTTTGGAGGTATTGTGAGGAGGGTGGGATGTGGGCAATAGTGGGAGGTCTCATCACCCCCTCCTCCACCTTAATTGAGACCACTGGTGCTACCATATGGACATGACTATTAAAATAATAGTTAAGTATCATGTATCAATGTTACATTATTAGTGAGTCCTTGATTACTGTCAAGTTTTGTATATCCTTTTCTTTAGTGATTTCCAGACCCTGGTATAACCCATAAACCTCTACAAAATTATTGGATGAAAGGCCAAAGCTTAAAGAATATACAACTCAGATGTTCCTCCAGGGTTATAAATAGATCACTACACCACCACGGCACACTTAACACCCGTTTAAAATATTACTAAAAGTACTTCAAAATTATAGTTAAATAAGTTATTTGTAAATGCTGTTTTCTCATCATATACGAACAATGGCTCACCCTGTCTTTTCAAAAAGCTGGTGGATCCAGATCCAAATCCTGGTAACTTAGTAATTAGGTCATAGACTGATCCTGCCTGTAAGTACTTACCGATGTGTTTCTCAAGTATGATAAATTTCTTCAACGTGTAAGATGTTAGTTTCAAAACGTCTCGATGAGGCAATTTCTCAGACTTTAACAAGTGTTCAATAAGCCTTTTTAAATAAATCCTGTCTCATCAAATGTTATCCAGTATTCTAGTGTTAAATAGACACTTGTTTGTATGTATTTGGTATAACTTCGCATTAAGAATTTGATTTCTGTGGAGAATAAAAAGAACTTCACAGCTGTTTGAATACCGCCTTTGCAAATAGCTGAATAAAGCGGAAAAGGAAAATCAGAGGTTATAATGAGATGCATTTACCGTCCTCTACCTTCCATCCCCCAATCTTCTGATACTATCACCTGTAGTTCAAACAAAGCTCTTTCTTCTCAGGTTGCAACATCAAATGACTACAAAAAGTCGTGCAAATGCTTAGCTGTATAAAATATAATTATACCTGTACATTTCGTATGTATGTCCGGCTCCATAAAGGCTCAAAGACAATATTAGAGAAGCGCAAGACTGTCAGGTTCTCGATGAGTTCCTTCCCCAGAAGATGATCTATCCTGCATTTAATGCTTTAAGTAAATTTTGCCTCCATTTATAACATGCCACTTTCTCATATATCAAGTTGTCCAGCTCGATGGAGAGAGATAATCTTGAATTTCAAATATATCATGCTAGCTTAGGAATATCGTAGAGAAATACAACAACCATAATCCCTTTGGGATTTCTAACTTATTTTACATAAAATATAATCCATGTTATCGTTATAATCAACAAGAACAATAAAAAATTGAACGATCAAGTAAGTTGAAGAACCTATAAATTTGCTGCTCTGAAAATTTAGAAAGCAAACCCTGTGTCAACTTCGCTGAAGATTCTGTGTCATATCCAAAAGGTTTCTCAACGATTATACGATTCCATCCCCTTTTGCTCTGAGCATTATCTGCTACACATGTTGTCACATTGAGAAGGGCTTCTTGTGGTACAGACAGGTAAAATATTCTATTCGCTGTCCCGCCGGACTGGAAAAAAGTTAAGAAACAAATGATCTAGTCAATACACAACCTGCAAATTCAAATTTTGCAAAAAAAAACCAAAAAAAAACCATTTTGTGAAAACAGGGTGACAAAACAGGAGGACCACTTCACATATGAAGGAAAAACAAGAAAGATGCCCAGATCTAAAGAACATAAAGCAAGTGCAAATAAGCTATGTGACTAGGTTATGTGTACTCTTAGAAAACTCAAATTTGTGCTCTTTCAGATGTCCATTGTTATACCTCTAATTGTTGCATTTGTGAATCAAGCCTTGCCATTCCTTCACAGTTATCATAACCTCCAAACAGATAGAAAGTCCTACTGAGGAACGCGTCCATTTTCTCACCACAGTTTTCTCTGCGAATTTTTAATATTGGAAGTCCATTAGTCTCTTTTGATTTAAGAAATAAAGTTACCATCATACTGATGACAAGCAGCATAACCTCCTTGGCATAGAGAACCAGTAGTGTCTATGAGAATATCCAATTAAGTGCAAAAGCAAGGCAACTCATTGTACATCTGTTTGTAGTGATTTTGGCATAGGATCAGCCCCTATATATAATATGCTATGAATAAAATAGGGTCATTGCCCAATTTGAGATGAGCTGTCTCTGAAAATGGTTGAATAGAGATGGTAAGTCTCCCACTATAACCTAGCCTGAAGGCCAAAATACAAAAAGACGTTGGAGATCCAAACAGCGGTTACAATGAACTTTCAAGGTTTATCAGTATTGTATGTCATACCTCAGAGTCAAATTTGTAAGTACTTGGGTAAATTATATTGCATATTATACCTTTTTAACCAAATGTTTTAGCTTTTCAAATAATATTTTACATCTTAATCACAGAATTGTGATGACAATTAGTAAGACATATGGAAAGAACAGAACCAATGTAAACTGATATAAGCGCTGAGATGACTGGATAACTGAACTGACACATGTACATGTCATATGGTGTACTCTATTGAACTCGAGCAGCTACAGTTGATCAAAACTCATAACTGATACTTCCGGTACTCCAAAATGGCATGTGTATGTATGCATTAGTATGCTATCTAGCATCATGTACTAGTAATCTGTTGATTGACCCTAATGAAGAGTGTAAAATATGTGCAGTTGCCATCAGCCCCACCATTCCTCGTGCTTGTCTTCTTGTCCTCTGTTTATCAGCACATAACAATTGGTATAAGGGTGTGATAAGGAATTGAATTCTTGAAATATTGGCTTTGATTTTGGGGTCTCACTTTCTCCCCCACCACCATGGATTTACTCTCAGGGCCATCAGGCCCATGCTCATAATTCTCATTTTGCTTCCCATCCAGAATTTGTTTGCATTCACTGCCATTCTAGTGCAGATTTAGCATCTTTTTGCACAGTCCATAGCTGTCTCCCAACTTCAACTATTGGTAGCCACTTTTCTTCAGCAACTATTAAAGTTTTGAACTGTTTCAATTTTCTACTGCATTTGACACTTGGAAACACTGCCAGGTGTACCATATGGTGTTTCCAAATCTGGATATACCATACAGTATGTCTAGTGGCATTTCCAAAGCATTTTTACTATTTCCAATGAAATTTCGAGCACTTTTTTCCAAAGTTTTGAGGTTGACATAAGTGCTTGAGAGGAGCTTTGAAGCTATTACCCGTCCACATACATGGGTAACCCTAGGAGAAAAAATTTCTCCTATGATACAGCTTGCCGACCAGCATCCCCTACCTACCATGATCCACAAATAGCCTGCCTCAAATGCCTCTCACCCATTCTCTGGTCAGCACATTCATTGGTTTAGCCTACTAATCCAACAAAGGTGGGTCATATATTGTGAAGTACATTAACCATCCTTACATTCAGGTGCTTTCATTAATGTTTTGAGGCATTTTAGTATGGATCGCAGGTTGAAATTGAATTATAGACCACTATTGGTTGTGTACTTGTTTCCTTATTTCATCTTGGTGGTTACCATTTGCCCCTAGTCTAGTGTGATCTTCCTTAGGGTCGTTCTTTCACTGTCTAATTGGGGCACAAATGGGAGGCTTTGATGATGGTAGCACTCCATGCTATTCATACTTAACACTTGCCATCAGTCCCCAATGTCCATAATCCCATCATTTAATTGGTTGTTGTTAGTTGCTCGTACTAGTCCCTTGTTGGCCTTGTCTTATGAGGAGAAGGGGTTGGAAGTATGTGAGGGTGATGTAGTTGTAAGAAAAGAAAAAGCATAAGCCAAATGTCAAAAAGCAGAAGAATTGCAAGGGATGTAAAGCAATAAAAATGCCAATCATAGTTTGAGCCTTACCCCCTCTTACATAGCCGCGTGTCCCTGAGAGTGTCCAAGCGCCTATAAAAGTAAAAGGAACTCTCAATGAACATCCTGACCTCAATGAAGCAATAAATTGCACAACATCGAAGGGGTATTATATCATCATAAAACAATGAAGCTTGTTAAACAAGCCATATTAAACCAAGAAAAAAAAAGTAAAATTCAGAGGGCTCTGAAAAACAAAGGTGAGAGAAGGTTACCTGGGTCAGCCTAAAGTGGTTCTTACAACAGTGCCAATGGACAAAGGTTTGCATAACCTAGTATAAGACTATGACACCTTTCATGAAGTAAACCCTAAGCCCTGACACCTATCACTTGCACCTATCATTTGAAAGGATAATACTAGGAATTGTTCCTCCCCTTAGGATTGGAAGCACCTAATAGGGTCATGTGATAATTCTTCCATATCTAAGTAGGTTAACATATGCAGAATCATAACCTAGTAATACATTTGAAGATGATACTTGTTAGAAGTACTTTGATGGATTTGATATTAAATATGGTCCACCTTGATGCTTTTATGGTTCTTATACCCATGATGTTGATTTCACTTGATTCCTTGAATATGAGTTAAATGATTATTACAAGTACAACTAGGATCCCTTGAGGGATGATATGATGCTTATCCAAGACTTTGTCGAGGATGTCCAACCAAATTCAATGATGAAACAATACACTTGATGGAAGACATTGGAGCCCCTTTGAGGAGCATTGACCTTGATGAGGACATAGCATAGATGATGTGACCTTTTTCCAGGCCCAAGACCTTTGATGTTGACCTTTGATGCTAGGGTATTCACTTTGAGAGTTGGTACACCCCGAAGACTATAGGACGACCCCAAGCTAGCATTGTACCTTCTTGATGAATGTTGCTTGTCTCTTGATGGGACCCATTTGGAGAGGTAGACACACCTTCTACCTTGATGGCATCTTGTCCTATCTTAATGACGTCGTCCTAGCATCCCTTGTGGAAGATGGCATCGGACTTGAGATGGATATTTGATAATAAAACACCCCATTTGGATGGAAAGACATGACATATGGGATAGGATACATCCGTTGAGCTATTCATTGCACCTTTTCATGGAGAGACATGCCTTTTGGAAGATGATGTCACTTTTGGAGGATTTTTGACTCATGCATGTGGGTTAATTGAGGCTTATATTCACGTTATTTCATTTTTTGGCTATCTTTGGGGGTCAACTTGAAGACCCATCCACCTCGTATCATGGATTTAATAATTTTTACGGACTTTTCCCTAATTTGAAGGAAAAACGAGTTGGAGTCGATTTCCTCTTGGATCATTGTCACACTTAGATCACACTTCTATTCATTAGTGATTTTCTCTCGCTTGTGCCCAATGGAGGACAAGTTGAGTGTGTTTCTTGGGTGAATCTTGTGATGTGACGTGATCCCTTTTCATGGATGCTTATGGTGGATCTTGAATGTTGCATGGTGCAGTAAGTTAATTTATTTGTTCTATCTTGGTATTATGTTCCATGGAATTAATGTTCTTGTGTTAAGTTACTTTATTTGGTATTTTCTTCGTTGTCCCTTGCTGAGTTAAACCCTTCCTCTAAGTATTTGGGGAATAAAAATACGTTTTTCTTTCCCTTAATCATGTGGAAAATTGAGAACCTTTTATCGCTTGCCCCCTACACCTACCTACTAGTTAGTGGGAAAAGCCTTCAACCCCACCAGGTGTGGTTGGTAGCAAGGAACTAAGAGAAGGGATAGTCACCTATTTCCGACTCTCTCCGTTTAAGATATCTCCTAGGTTAGCTATCGGGGGTGGTCCCTAAAGAAAAACTAAGTTAAAGATGTGAGTTTCTAGGAGAGTTGTTAGAGTTAAATAGATTACTTTTTCATATTTATAAGCCAAAAATGTGATATGAGAAATAACCATCAATACATATCATATTGTCGCACAGATTATTCAAAATAATCGCGATAACGGCTCGATTGGGGCCGTCACCTTTTTCCCCAACCTCTCTATCTAAGCCGTTCCCTAGCAGGCTAAGGGAGGTAGACCCTTTTATAAATGAAGATAACAAATTCAGGAGACACAGCTAAAACATCAGATACTTGATAGAAATAAACTAGATTCCACAGATCCAAATTAGATTTCACATTAGAGACCAGTGCCTTATGGAGTCAAACAAGATCTCGTTATGCAATTATAAACTAGTGAATGATGACTAACTGCTGCTTATGGAAACACGATTGATCAATGATATTCAATTAAAAACACCACAACCATGAATAATGAAAATGCCAGGATTTAAAATGCTCAATTAATTTCGATCCAGCAAATGTCTCTATAGTCAAAACTTTGGATAAAAACAAAATTAGTACATTTGACTATTAAAATTTTGAAATTTTTTTATATTTTTGTATTTTATATTTTTTTAGGATTTTTTGAAATTTTTAAATTTTTTATTTTTAAAACTGAAACTAAACAAAGCAAATTTTAAAATCTAAAACCAAATCTAAAACTAAGATAAAATTAAACTAAAATCTAGCTAAAGTTAACAATTTAAAACTAAATTAAAACTATGCTAAATTAGAAACTAAAATCAAATTTCATTAAAATTAAAAGCTACAAGCTACATCTAAAAACTAAACGAAATTAAAACTAAATTACAAATAAAATTTAAAACTAAAAATTGACTTTAAATAATGACCAACCCTAAACATCTACAACTAAACGCTACGAATAACCCGACTAATAAAATCTACAAACGGAAGTCGAAATTAAATAAAATCTAAAGTTTAAAACTCACGCTAACCTTCATCGAATTTTAAATGCTAACATTACAATTAAAATGAACCCGATCAAATAAAAAAAAAATAAGACGCTGGCTTTTCTTTTCAACGTTTATATGCAGCCACAGGTCGACGGACGGAGGCACGAAGGTGTGGACGCGGGTTTGATTTTTCAATGTTTGTTTTTCTTTGTCGTTTTGTTATGCAGGTCGGAGCACTTTGGACGCGTGAAGAAAAGGGCTCGACGGCGGTTTGAAGTTTAATGCTGCGTTTTTTATTTGTTTTACTATGTGCAGGTCTACGTGAATATGGATCTGGACGGCGGCAAGGAAAGGGTCGACAGGCAGAACGGAGCGGTAAAGGGTTGCTACGGATATGGACAAGCGTGGAAAGAAGAAATGTGGAGTGGAGGATAGGAGGGAAGGCGTACGTAATGAGGACGACAACAGGTAAGCATCTAATTGCATGAGAATAGGGATGCCGATGAGAGCGCATGCGTACTTGGACGCAAAGCCGGGGTGCAATGGATGAAACTCACGATTTCGAAGCCACGTTTGGATAGAACAAAGGTCGATGGGAGGACAGATTTGATGCGTGGGAGAGAAAGCAAGAGGCGTATTGAGTAGGAATGAACAGCGTTTGAACCCAACACATTTAAATCACCCAGCAACTTAAAAACTCTTCAATGTAAGTCAGATTTATAACGCTCCTTAAAAAATAACGCCCAGATTTGCCCACAGCGGAGGCTCTGAGGCCAGATCTGGCCTTTGGAGGCTAGATCCGCTCTTTAGATCTAAAAAAAAATCTCTTTTCAATTTGAACCCGTAACCTGTAATAAACCAACCCGATCCGGATACACACCAAGAACGATTAAAACCTCACAAATTCCGAGAAATTTACAAATTTACAACTAATTTACAATTTAAAACCCTCAAGGTCAGATTTAAAATCCATTTAGTACAATTTTCAGAAATTTAAAGTTTAAGTGAGAGGCACAAGCCTTCGAAACCCTGCAAAATCACAAATATCGTAAGATAGACCCGAAATTTAACAAATAAAGAGCTTATCAGATTTATGTTTATTGGGAGTCGGCTGGTCCAACCGAAGACTTCCCCAGACGCCCAATCTTAAGAAAAATTTCCCTGCACACTTAGATCCGGATCTTAGATCGATAGAGATTTAAGAAAACAACATGAGACCCTTAGAAAAATCAGAATGTTATTTTATAAACCCAGAAAACTGCATAAGATACCTATATGCAGATTAATCCATGTAGGCCATCAACCATAAAATGCAAGAAACCAAGTAGCAGAGTTTAGAGACAATTCACCACATAGATCTGAGAAGGAACATCCATATTTGTAACCCCAAAGTCTTTAGCTTTATTCCTCAAAAAGTTTACAAGAGCTTCTAAGAGCAAGTGCACGATTCTGAGATCGGATGATTCAAAAATGACAAAGACCTCTAAATTTATAGGACAAGATCTCTAACGGCTAGTTTGGATGATCCTCGTCAAAATAATCTCAACCATCCAAAAGATTTAATTATCTTTTAATCCGGAACGTTGAAATTAAAATTTTTGGGGAAAAAACGAATTTATCATTTAATTCAATTTTAATTAACTCAAAAATATTATTTTTGAGTTAATTACCCCAAAATTTTGACCTTGACTTAACCACCAGGGCCCAAGGGTCCAATATTTCTTAAAATTCTCAATATTCCCTTGGCCTGGGGCTGTCAAAAATCATTTTCCAAGGACCAACAAATTTTTCCTTTAAAGATTTAATCCTAATTTAGGACCCTAAATTAATTAAATTTCTGGTTTAGGATTTTATTAATTAATTGACCAGAAAATTTAATTAATTGACTAAGAGGGGATTATAATTATTTTTCCAACCCTTTTTTACATGAGATAATACATTTACATACATGAAGGGGGAAAACGCATTTGTATAGACCCTCAAATAAATACCCAGTTCTGCGACTCAACATATGATCTAGTAGACCAAGTAGTTCAAACTACTTTTACAAGGACTCGATAGAACACTAGGACTCACTTAGCATGCTGATGACAAAATCCACCCTAGCTTTGGGGTGAGGCCGGAGGGAAAAACTCTGCCGATCACTTTCGTGAATCAGTGAGACAAAAAACCTCCTAGAATGGAAGTCATCAACAACATACTAGGCTTACCTAGGTTGTTACATACATGGACGGTCCTACTTAGATCATTTACATCATAAAATGCAGAATGGGTTTACATCATTATAAAAACTGTCGAAACTGGATGATGGAATCTGAATGGCGCAACCACGTCGAACATGACGAATCCCATTTGAAAAAATGGGGGTGTACTGCTATGGGGTAGTTGACGAAGTGTGGTCAACATCTGGCTCTACTTGGGGACACGTTGCTTCGTTGAAGGAATGTGAGAATCCAGAATCTGCATCCAAGCAACACACAAGATTACATAAGTAGTGTCCATCCAAATATCATCATATAACATTAAGTACATGAAAAATAGAAGCTCTTCTTTTATTCATTATTCTATTTAACATGAAAAATAAATCTACTCTAACTGCAAAATGAAATGCTGAAATAACGAGTAGGGTTAGAAATACGATACAGAGGATGCCCTGTGGCATCAGATGTGCTCAATATAGTGTATGCCGAGCATTTGCCTACTTTCAGGCAAGTCTGTAGGCTGCTTTTCAGATGTGCCATGGCCGATCTTGCTAATCGTAGGACTCTGTCTTATATGAATGTCACGCTGCTCTCGACCATCAGACGAATCAAACCACTTACTTCTTCTTTGCTTCTTTCTCTTCTTCTGAGTGGGTTGTGATGTCAGCAATGAGACCACTATAAACTCCTTGTCCTCATCTTGAAGATGTTTGTACAAAAAATCTGAAGAACCTGGATCGTGACCCATATTGTTCTGGATATACTCTGTCAATGGTGACACATAAGCTTGGTCTCTCTCAACGTCCTTTGAAACCATAGTGAAATCCTCCGTGTGATGAGATGAGAAAGGCTTTAGCAGACAAGAAGTCTCATGATCTGTTGATGAATCTTCATAATCAAATTTCGGCTGAAACTTTTGTGTATGTAATTTTTCCATTTTTTCCAACTTCTTCTGTATGAAACTCATCTCCCTGGCATGCCTTACTATTAATTTTGTCTGATTTGCCTCCATATTTTTTATTTCCAACAAGTGATTTTCCTTCATAGCAGTCATTTCCTGGGTGTGTCTTGCTTCCATTGCAATCATATAATTTTGTATAATGGACATCTGATTAGAATGATTAACTTCCATCATTTTTACCCTGTTTTCCATGACATTTATTTCCTGTGCATGGCTTTCTTCCATGGAAGTTATCTTATTTTGAAGACTGATTTGGTTAGCTTCCATGTTTTGAATTATTTGCATATGACTGGGTCGCACATCCTTAATCATTTGAGCTGGTTCCTTAACCTGACTTTCATGATCTTCTATATGCATGTGATAGTCCTTACCAACAACATTAATTTGATATCTTGACCTTGCCATAGCTATGATCCTTTTGACAATGGGACAAGTAGCCTCTTCATGAAGATCATTACAAGCTCTACAATAAGGAGGAACTTCATCCACAAGATTTGCGAACTCAAGTTGATTTGTCGGTCTCTGCTCATAAGATAGGCCTCTTTTCTGCAAAGCATTATTATTTCTAGGTTGGGGATTCTGCGTTTGAGCCCTTTCCATTTGAACCAATCTAGCCTGTAAGACACTTATTTCCTTAGCATGACTAAGCTCTATGCTTTCAAGTTTTTTAGTATGATTAAGCTCCATGGTTTCAAGCTGTTGCATTAACCTTTTCATAGGGTCATCATCATCTTCTAGAGGTTCTTTCAACTTAGAATCTGTCAAAGATCTATCAAAATCTGGAGTTTTGGACATTCCAGATGCTTTCTTATCCTTTTCAATCTCCTCAGCTAAAGATTGACAAGCCTTATAATTTGCAGTTTTAGCCCGCCTTAACTCATATGAAGTATCAGAATCGAAAGCATCAATGTAAAAATTCAGAAGAGATCCATCAGGAGGTTTATGAGTTTGAGATATTTCTCTAAGAATACCATTAAATCTCCTGTTAAATTCTTCAGTTGTTTCATTTTCTTTCTTTTCTATAGTACTGATCTCTCTTACCAAATTTCGATCTTCCTTTTTATCACTATACTTTTCTTTAAAAGCAGTTACAATGGATTCAAAAGTATTGAATGAATTATCAGGTTTTTCCATGAACCAATCAGCAACATCTTCGCCAAAAGTAAGAACAAAAGTTTTCATCTTTACATCATCGAAATTATTATTTGTAACTGCAAATCTATTCCACCAGTTAGTGAAAGCAAACAAATGAGATTTAACACTAACTGCATCATTTCCTTGAAAGATAGGTAATTTATCCATTTGAGGGAGATCATGGGGATAACCCTGAATATTAGCGAAATTACACGGGGCAAAAATATCCATGATATCGTTTTTAAGATTTTAGAAATAAATTTGTGTTCAAGAATAGTCAAAAGGTCCTCAAGAAACGAACTTCTCGACAGGAACTCTTGTAAGAAATGAAAGAATTGGAGTCGCCACTTGAACATGAAACTAATTCTAAAACAGAAGAAGCAATCGAGAGATAGCAGATGGATATCAGGGGGGGATTCTTGTCTGGGAGTAAAAAGATGAATAAGTGGAGGCGCCACCCAAACAAGAAGCGAACCAAAATGTCTAGGTGCTAAAGAAGAAATGATCAGAGATATGACGAAAGATAAGACGATGAAAATATGAAGAGATGAAGGACGCCAGAAAATATGATCCCTTGTGATAGGCTAATGAATGGCGAAAGATCAGAAGATTATAAAATGTCGTTAAGACCAAGGACAGAAAAAACTCTATCCCCGGCAACGGCGCCAAAAAATGTTGTCGCACAGATTGTTCAGTGACAACGGCTTCCGATTAGTCGTCACCTTTTCCCCAATCTCTCTATCTAAGCCGTTTCCTTGCAACCCCTTGCAAGCCAAGGGAGGTAGACCCTTTATAAAATGAAGATAACAATCCAGGAGACACAAACTTAAAACATCAAATACTTGATAGAAATAAACGAGATTCCACAACATCTAAATTAGATTTCATACTTTAGAGACCAAGGTTTTATGGAGTCAAACTAATCCCTATGCAGTAATTATGCAACAAGTAAGTAACGCTTAACTGCTGCTTATTAAACCATGATTGATCACAATGATATTCAATTGAAAAACACAACCATGAAACAATAAGATGAAAATGCCAGATATTCGCAATATTTCCAGATTTATGATGCTTCAATTAACTTCGATCCAGAAAATATTTCTATAGTCAAATCTTTAGATAGATATTTCAAATGCACATTTGACTATGAAATTTTATTTTTTTTTATATATTTTTGTATTTTATAGATTTTTTTAAGATTTTTTGAATTTTTTATATTTTTTTTTTATTATTTTTAATTTAAAACTGAAACTAAACAAAACAAATTTTAAAATCTAAAACCAAATCTAAAACTAAGATAAAATTAAACTAAAATCTAGCTAAAGTTAACAATTTAAAACTAAACTAAAACTATGCTAAATTAGAAACTAAAATCAAATTTCATTAAAATTAAAAGCTACAAGCTACATCTAAAAACTAAACGAAATTAAAACTAAATTACAAATAAAATTTAAAACTAAAAATTAACTTTAAATAAGACCAACCCTAAACATCTACAACTAAACGCTACGAATAACCCGACTAATAAAATCTACAAACGAAAGTCGAAATTAAATAAAATCTAAAGTTTAAAACTCACGCTAACCTTCATCGAATTTTAAATGCTAACATTACAATTAAAATGAACCCGATCAAATAAAAAAAAATAAGACGCTGGCTTTTCTTTTCAACGTTTATATGCAGCCACAGGTCGACGGACGGAGGCACGAAGGTGTGGACGCGGGTTTGATTTTTCAATGTTTGTTTTTCTTTGTCGTTTTGTTATGCAGGTCGGAGCACTTTGGACGCGTGAAGAAAAGGGCTCGACGGCGGTTTGAAGTTTAATGCTGCGTTTTTTATTTGTTTTACTGTGTGCAGGTCTACGTGAATATGGATCTGGACGGCGGCAAGGAAAGGGTCGACAGGCAGAACGGAGCGGTAAAGGGTTGCTACGGATATGGACAAGCGTGGAAAGAAGAAATGTGGAGTAGAGGATAGGAGGGAAGGCAGACAGAATGAGGACGACAGCGTGTAAGCATCTAATTGCAGAAGGGAGAATAGGGATGCCAGATGAGAGCGTATGCAGACTTGGACGCAAAGCTGGGGTGCAATGGATGAAACTCACGATTTCTGAGTTTGCTGTTTGGATAGAACAGAAAGGTCGATGGGGAGGACAGGATTTGATGCGTGAGAGAAAGCAGATGAGGGCAGAGTGAGTAGGAATGAACAGCGTTTGAACCCAACACATTTAAATCACCCAGCAACTTAAAAACTCTTCAATGTAAGTCAGATTTATAACGCTCTCCTAAAAATAACGCCTGATTTGCTCACACCGAGGCTCCGAGGCCGTATCTCGGCTTTGAGGCAGATCCTCTTAGATCTAAAAAAAATTTTCAATTTGAACCTCGTAACCCAAATAAAACCAACCTGATCTCGAAGATACACAACAAGAAACGATTAAAACTCTCACAGTTTCCAGAAATTACAAATTTACAACTAATTTACAATTTAAAACCCTCAAGGTCACATTTAAAATCCATTTAGCACAATTTTCAGAAATTTAAAGTTTAAGTGAGAGGCACAAGCCTTCGAAACCGTGCAAAATCACAAATATCGTAAGATAGACCCGGAATTTAACAAATAAAGAGCTTATCAGATTTATGTTTATTGGGAGTCGGCTGGTCCTACCGAAGACTTCCCCAGACGCCCAATTTTAAGAAAAGTTTCCCTGCACACTTAGATCCGGATCTTAGATCGATAGAGATTTAAGAAAACAACATGAGACCTTTGCAGAAAAATCAGAATGTTATTTTATAAACCCAGAAAACTGCATAAGATACCTATATGCAACATTAATCCATGTGTTATCAACCATAAAATACAAGAAACAAAGTAGCAGAGTTCTAGACATTCATACACATGATCTCGAGAAGGAACACATAGATCTGAGAAGGAACATCCAGATTTGTAACCCCAAAGTCTTTAGCTTTATTCTCAAAAAGTTTACAAGAGCTTCTAAGAGCAAGTGCACGATTCTGAGATCGGATCACTCAATAATGACAAAGACCTCTAAATTTATAGGACTAGATCTCTAACGGCTAGTTTGGATGATCCTCGTCAAAGTAATCTCAACCGTCCAAAAGATTTAATTATCTTTTAATCCGAAACGTTGAAATTAAAATTTTGGGGAAAAGACGAATTTATCATTTAATTCAATTTTAAGTAACTCAAAAATACTATTTTTGAGTTAATTACCCCAAAATTTTGACCTTGACTTAACCACCGGGGCCCAAGGGTCCAATATTTCTTAAAATTCTCAATATTCCCTTGCCTTGGGGCTGTCAAAATCATTTTCCAAGGACCAACAAATTTTGCCTTTAAAGATTTAATCCTAATTTAGGACCCTAAATTAATGAAATTTCTGGTTTAGGATTTTATTAATTAATTGACCAGAAAATTTAATTAATTGACTAAGAGGGGATTATAATTATTTTTCCAACCCTCTTTTACATGAGATAATACATTTACATATATAAAGGGGGAAAACCCATTCGTATAGACCCTCAAATAAATACCCAATTCTGCGACTCAAAACATGATCTAGTAGACCAAGTAGTTGAAACTACTTTACAAGGGATCTAGAACACTAGGACTCACTTAGCATGCTGATGACAAAATCCACCCTAGCTTTGGGGTGAGACTGGAGGGAAAAACTCTGCCGATCACTTTCGTGAATCAGTGAGACAAAAAACCTCCTAGGCTGGAAGTCATCAACAACATACTAGGCTTACCTAGGTTGTTACATACATTAACGGTCTTACTTAGATCATTTACATCATAACAATGCAGAATGGGTTTACATCATTTATAACAATGTCAACTGTCGATCGGCGATGAAATCTGGATGACACGAGCCTTGAACATGATAAGTCCCATTTGAAAAAATGGGGGTGTACTGCTATGGGGTAGTTGACGAAGTGTGGTCAACACATACGATTGTTGAAAACATATGAGAAACCAAAGGCTTTATATTGTTTGAAATAAAAACGTATTTTCTTAAATGAAGTAAAAATGCTTTCAAGGTAAATAGATTTCTGAATCAAAACATGAGAAGCTATCTTGCTCAAAAGGAAACAATTAGTGTTCTACTTGCAAAATGTAGATAAAAGAAATATTTTCCACAACAAAGTATTCAGTTTTAACAATGACAAGAGGAATAAACAATTTGCAAGTAAAACCATGTGATGTATTAGCATGAGATGCAAGTACACTAGATTTGGATGCAACTAATATTGGTTACTTTTAATCTAAAATTCCTAATCTAGGCGAGAAGTCCTCCTCTTGTGCTCTTACTGAGTAAAAATTGGGGTGACTGTAAGAAAGGGGGGGCGCGGACACGAGGGTGTCATTAACGATACCCGTCCCCTGAGTCTTACGACCCAGCGTGTGCCTTCGTTCCTACAAGGGGACAAGCCACCTTCATAACTGCAGGGTCACACGCTTTTACCTTACTTCATACCAAATGGAAGAACATTCCAAGAAAGTCTTTTTCCCTATAATTTCTATCAACCAAGCTTATGCTTGGAGGTAAATTTTAAATATGCAATTAAGTTAGAATGCCTACTATGATATGCAAGTAAGTTTGCAAGTGCTATGTAGAAAATGGAAATGCTCTTAGTAAAATTGTTCCACAATATCACTCTCTATATTTGCTCAAGTAAACATAAGATGAATAAGCTTCAAGAACAATTAAAATTGTGAGTTGCTAAATATAAATGATGAACCCATTAAAAGTTTGATGCTTATGAGCAATTAATTTGCATGTAAAGTAAATTGCAATGCTTTGAAAATAAAATTGAGATTTGTGCTCACAATAGCTTTGCAAAAGGGACTTTAAACTTGAGGAAATTAGCTTGACATGAAAATAAGTGGTTTCTTTGAAAGACAAACTTTATCAAATACACAATGGTTCAATATTCTTAAAATGGAAATGTGGCTTTAAATTTATGAAGCAAACTTTAGGAAGAAGAAATGCGATTTGTGTTACTTCCTAATTAGAGCATGCATATGTGATGTAAAAGAAAATGGAAATGTCAAAAACAACAAGTCAATCCATCTACGAATTCTGTCATTGAAATGGAGAGATAGGGATGCAAATGGGTAAAACCCACGCTCCCACAAAAAAAACATAATTTTTTATTATTATGGTGTTACAATGAGGTTAGAGCCTCTTGGAGGGCTTCCCAAGGAATCGATGAGAGAATACAATGTGAATTATTGAAACAAGAAGGAAATCCCTTCAAGTAGGGAGCCTCAAAAGAGATGAAGGAGTTCTACAATTTGAGAATCCAAGCTCCAAAGTGGTGTATGACCTAGCGTTCTTCCACAATCTCTCCTAATGCTCACGGCCTCCTTGGAATGCAACTTGAAGCTAAAGAGAACCTACAAACAAGAATGTTAGGGCTGCAAAAATAGAACCAAATTTAGTGTTAAAAGAGAGCATGTAAGTATGTGAATATGCTACAAAATAATATACAAAGGCTAAATCAAGTGATGGGAAAAGATCCCCATCGCTTGTCTAGTTTATGAGAAGCTCTTGAATAGCTATATAATGAAATGAAAACACAATTAAAAGATGTAAATGAATTTTTTAATATTTTGAATCATGCATAGACTATGTGAAGGAGAACCTTGCAAGAACAAGTACTTTAAAAAAAGTTAGTTCTATGAAATTCAAATAACGATGAGAGCTCCTTGAAAACAATGCCAAAAGTGGGTTGGTCTCTTGAAGTCTTCCCCTCACGCTTGCTAGTTGATTCAACAATGATCCTCTACAAAAATTCCAACAAACATTAGCTCATATGGATTAAGTCAATAAACAATGGCAAGAGAACTCTAGAATTTGTATGAAAATAGACAAAGTTTTCTAGCCTAGAGCATATCAATAACCAATTGTAAATGTAAGATCACTATACATCTACAATTCAACAAAAGCATATGAGAAAAATAAAATATAAATCAAAGGCACAAATAGAGATAAATCAAAGGCACAAGTAGAGATATACCATCAATGATCCAAGCAATGCTACAATGGAATAATGTAAACTTTTGTAGATGTTCTATGCTTGATGCAACTTTACTTTTATCCCCAATATCATTCAGCAATCACAATGCTGATAGAACATACCAGTAGATCGACAGAAGACAAGCCAAAATATATAAGTGTGTTGGTGCATTACAGCGGTCAACAGGATGCTTCAACTAGCAAAGTCCCAATACGGTCAACCAACCAGAAGTGTCACACAACCCTCTAGGACAGCCAAAACAGTCAACCCCAAAAGTCAACAAAAGTCAATGTTGTCAGTCAACGGTCAACGCAAACAGCAGTAGCAGCAAGGTCAACGCAGCCAAGTCAAAGTCAACGTCCAGCCTCAAGAATTGTGCCAAAAAATGCGGATTCAGAAAATCGAAAGTTTGGGAGAGTTTCAGGTCAATTTGACCTTGTGTTGACCAAAGTCAATGCTGGTCAACACTGCTTCAGAAACCCTAGGCCGAAAATAGAATTTTCCTTCTTGCTGCAGTTTCCCATGTGTGAAGAGAAAAGCCTCCAAGGTGATCGAACCAATCAGATGAGGAGAGAGAAATGTGAGGATGAGATGAGTGAAAATGTCCTCCAACGTTGACCAATATATATCCATCAATGAGGGTGTGTGACACAACTGCTGGTGCTTAAAACCTTCAGGTCGACCTGCACATATCTTGAGTAAATTCAAAATAAATGTTCTTCTCATCGGATCAATATGATTTCTTAGATCGATCTTTCACCTATCCGAAAGAGGAATCCAATAAAAATATTGGCATCTTCATCTGAGCATCACAACATGGAGTTTGGACCTAGTTTTCCAAAATTAACACTCCCTCTCAACTAGGGAGAACTCCATCCACCTGTGCAATCCAAACATCGTGCGTCATCCCGACGTAACTTGCTTTGCTGGCTTCTTTATTTCAGAACAAAGGTGGTTCAGTCACAAAGACATCATTCCCGGCTGACAAATGCAGCCCAAAGGTCTGAAGCCTCTATAGGACTCAAAGAGTCTCATACCAACCCGAAGTCAGTAGGAGGTCCGAAACCTCACTAGACTTGATCCCAGATCAAGTGGTTGGACACGTGCCATCCTAGATAGAGAGTACGACAATCTCTGATGCGTCCATCAGTATTTGCTACTAGTCTCTAGTTTTTCCCACCTCACTGGCCAAATGAGAGGTACTTCTCATGAGCCCTGAACTCAATGGGTAGGATGCATACGCGACACAGATCATGAGGTGAACCAACTCAATCATCATAACGGTAGGGCAGAACCACACCAACAAGGTTCGGCAAGCCTATCCCTGTGGTTTCTTATAGCTCCGAGAAGCTATCCCCAAAGCCCCCCAGAGCTCCCAAAGCTCATCGTCCAACAGGACCCTCAGAATAGGGTCGTTAAACGATACCATGATTCTCACAGAAGGTTAGGAACTTGACCATCCCCAGGGGCTTTGTGAGAATATCTGCAACCTGCTCATCAATTGCTATATGATCGAGCCTTACAGTGCCTCGCTGTACCATATCCTGGATAAAGTGGTACCTGATATCAATATGCTTGGATCGATCGTGGAACACGGGATTCTCGGACAACCGAACCCCACTCTGGTTATCACAGAGTATCACAATGGTATCTAACACATGCACGAATAGCTCATTGAAGAGCTTTCACAACCAAATTGCTTCACAATAGGCCATACTCGGTGCAATGTATTCGGGCTCCGCGGTGCTCAAAGCCACCGACTTCTGCTTCCTGCTCATCCATGATACCGAAGCAGAACCAAGTGTGAAGCAGCATCCCGATGTGCTCTTACGATCCACCACACTGCCAACCCAATCAGCATCAGTATATCCATGGAGTGTCACGCTCCCGGCAGTGTATCTCAGCCCATGGTTTATCGTGCCCCGAAGATATCTCAAAATATCCTTGGCACCAACCCAGTGAAAGTGATGAGGCTCAACCATATGTTGACTCAAAGTGTTCACTGCAAAATATACGTCCGGACGAGTGTCCACTAAGAACATCAGGGCCCCTACGAGTTGACGATACTAAGTAGGATTTGCTAGCACAGGCCCAACAGTGCTGCCAATCAACTTCTTCAAGTTGACCTCCATCGGTGTCGACAGGGACTTAGATTCCACCATACCATATCTCTCCAGAAGCTTAACAATGTATTTCCCTTCAGAAAGGAAAATCTCACCAGGTCTCTGCCAGACCTCCAGGCCTAGGAAGTAATGCATCAGTCCTAGGTCCTTCATCTCGAAGTCAACAGCGAGCTCCCTCTTGCACTGATGAATGAGAGGGTCAGCACCTGTCAGGAAGAGGTCGTCCACATACAACACCAAAATGAGAGGCTTTTCTCTATCAACCTTGAAGTAAAGGTTCGGATCAGCATTACTACAAGTGAAGCCCAGCTTCATCAGGTAGCTATCTATCCTCTCTTACCAAGCTCTGGGTGCTTGCTTCAACCCATAGAGGGATTTCTTCAACTTGCAAACATGGGTGTCCCGATCCTGGACTTCGAACCCCAGAGGTTGCTCCACATACACCTCTTCCTTTATCGCACCATGCAAAAATGCGGTCTTCACATCCATCTGATGAAGAATCCATCCTTGCATAGCAGCAAGGGCTATGATAGATCGGATGGTGGTATATCGGGCCACAGGTGCAAATATGTCATCATAGTCTATGCCTTCCTTTTGAGAGAAGCCACGGGCAACGAATCTTACCTTGAATTTTTCAACACTTCCATCAAATCCATGCTTACTCTTGTAGAGCCATTTCGAGGTGACAACTGCTTTGTCCTCCGGTCTTGGAACCACATCTCAGACATCATTCTTCATTATGGACTCATACTCTTCATGCATAGCATCCTTCTAGACTTGATGCTTTACGGCTTCCTCAAAAGATCCAGGCTCAGATTGTACAATAGTACTCATGGCTGCTAGATACCCTTGGTATCTATTCGCTTCTTGCTTTCACGGAATGTCCCCCTTGGGGCCATATGATTCTCGACATCCTCGAGAGTGTCCCTGAGCCATGATGGTCTTTTCCTCATTGAAGGAGGTGGATCAATTGGGTCCATCGATCCTTCAACATCGGGCATCGTCTCATCCTTCGGTTCTTCTTGATTTCCAAGCCTTGCTTCATGATCTTCCTCAGATCTCGGAATATTGACTACTTTCCTCAGGGAAGCATCTTCGTCAAAAGTAACATCGTGGCATATATCCACTTCCCTTTGACCAGGCACATAGACTCTATAGGCCTTCAAAGTTGATATGTTCCTAATTAGCGACGGCTAATTGGAATATTCGATTTTGTTCAATTTTGCCGTCTATAGTTTATTAATAAATAAAAAGTGAGTGGAGAGGGTCTAACTCACTTAGTGGAATAAAACACCCTCCCTAGTAGCACAACGTTGTAACTTAAAGGGAGCCAAGGGGGGCCAAGCACCACATAGAGAGGGGGCCCACATATGCTCTAGAAGCTACTGCGCAGATGAGGATGAGCACATGGCAAGAGAGAGAGGCTACGTTGAGGAGATAGGCCTTAGGGTTTTCGAGGAAGGCCAACGTTATAAAAGAGGGAGGAGCCTTCTCATTTCATTCATTCGTTGTTGATGATATTGAGTTGGTCGTTTTGACGTCTTGAGCACGCTGGCTGTTTACCCTGTCTGTAGCACTGTTTAGTGCATTGAGTGTCTCCGATCGGAGATCTCGCCCTTAGCCCGAGGGACTTCGAGTGCCTGCTCGGGCAAGGTTATTTCTTCAGCATTTTGTGGGAGATTTGTTGTTTGGTTTTGTTGCGGAGCCGTGCATTCATAGAGACTGCATAGGCACTGAGAGGGAGGACGCAGTCCATCTAGGAGGTGTTCCGGATTGGGATTTTTGCAGAAGATTTGAGCCGAGATTTTGAGCAGAGGATCAGCCTTTGCCTTTGGGAGGATCTTGGTGGAGTTTGAGGCGATATTTCAGTCATTCCTATTCAGCCTCTGAGCAGAGCCTTGGAGGCTAGCATAATTCCCCAAGGGGGTGTTTTTCAGAGGTTGGCCATTTCTGATATGGCTTCTGGGTTTTGTCGGGATTGGTGAGTAGAGGAGGATTCCATATTTTCAGCTCATTCTGGCAAGGGGAGCAGCCCCTAGTCATCAGTTCATTTCAGTGGTAGCAGCGACACGACAGTTTTCCAGCAGCTGGGACGCAGTTCAGAGAGCAGCCATTTCGGGTATATTCTGAGAGTATTTCTTCACTTGCTTTGAGCAAGTTTAGGTGCCATCACTCTGATCACCTATTGTACTTCATTATATTTCTCAGTTTAATAAAATGGCTTAGCATTTCCTCTCTATATTTCCGGATGAGTTGCCGTACATTCTTTCTATGTTATTATATGTCTGCTGCACTGTTATTTTTATATATTCTTGAGCATTCTAGTTCTATACCACTTGGTGTGTTTATCTCATACTCTTAGACAGAGTCTGGAAAGGGCCAGGTAGCTTCCAGATTTCGTCCTCTTTCAGAGGCAGCATATCTGGTAAACGCCCTCCCAGTCCATCTCTGGTTGGAGTTTGCCGTGTTTTAGAGATATCCCCGAAACAGGATATTACAAAAGTTTCGTTGTAGCCCACAAAAATTCCCTTCTTCCTAGAAGCAACCATCTTGCTCCTCTTCTCCTTCGGCGCATGAAGATAAATAGGACATCAAAAACTCTAAAATGTGAGACGTCAGGTTTCTTACCAGAGAAAACCTCTTTGGGACTTTTGGAGTCTATAGCGGAATGCAGGCATCAGTTTTTTATTTACACAACAGTGTTCGCAGCATCTCCCCACAGAAACTTCAGTAGACCTTGGTCACATAGCATGGCATGGGCAGCTTCTACAATGGTCCTATTCTTTCGTTTAGCAACGCCATTCTACTTAGGAGTATAGACAGTTGTGGTCTCCCTCTTGATGTCAGCTTCTCTGCAAAAGTTCTTGAACTCTTTTGTCTCATATTCAGTGCCATTATCGGTCCTCAATATCTTGATCTTCTTCCCTTTCAGATTTTCCACCAAGGCTTTGAAGGTACGGAACCACATGAAAGCCTCATCCTTCTTCTTCAAGAAGTATATCTAGGTTTTACAAGAGAATTCATCTATGAATGTCATATAATAAGAAAATCCTCCCAAGGATGTTACGGGCAGCATACCAAACAGATCAGAATGTATCAATTGCAAGACATTAGATGTCTTTATGACACTTGAGGGGAAAGGTCCCCTTATATGCTTTACTTTGGCACAGCCCTGACATACACCTTCATGATCATTTGTGAACTCGGGCATGCCCGTCACCACTTTCCTTGCTTCGGGAACGGCTTTATAGTGAAGGTGTCCAAACCTCCAATGCCATAGTTCATTCTATCAGCCAGTATCACACGTCATCGCTCCCTGTGGACTTCCTCCAACTTGGTAAACTGTATCAACTCTAAACCCAATCGTGATAGCTTCCTTGAAACTCTACTTCCACATGCGCACCTTCCCATCAATGAATGACACATTGAAACCTTGGCCTTCCATGGCCGATATAGACACAAGGTTCTTCTTCAAATTAGGTACATAGAGTACATCCTGCAAGCGGAGGACTTGACCTTGAGACAAGTGGAGGGTCACAGTCCTTGTCCCTTTCATGAGATATGTGGCATTATCTCCAAGGATAATTTCCAGATTAGTATCCTTCTCAACCATATTAGAGAGTGCTTCCTTGAACCCAGTTATGTGCCTTGAGGCACCACTATCTATCAACCAGACATCCATAGTGTCGGGTGGAGATGCAGCAGAGAGGGCAGATACAAGAATGAATTCATTTCTTTTATCAACAACATTTGATTCCTCGTACATGGAATTTCTTGACCTTTTGAAAGGTTGCCCATTTCCACTAGAGGAAGCCTTCCTCTTCCCTTTGAACCTGTTGTTCCTTTGATTTCCATTCCTCCGGTTGTTGTTGTTGTCATCATCATCGGGAGAATCCTTCGTGAAAGGACATTCTCTAGCATAGTGATTAGGCTTGTGACAAGTGTAACACTTGCCTTTCTTTCCTTGGGCCCCTACTCTTCCTTTGTTCCTTGGACCACAAAAGTTCTTCTTATTAGAATGAGCAGCGAAGGCAGCATTTCCTTCATTTTCACATTCCTTCATCCTTGTCTCTTCTTGTACGCATCTCAATAATACTTCGTCAAAATCAAGTATGACATTATTATTGAGAATGGTAGTGTTGAATACATGCCATTCGGATGAGAGACCTCCAAGTGCGGTGAGAACCATCTCTCGATCAACTATTGTCTCCCCAATAGCCAGAAGATTATTCCTGATTTTGGTCAGCTTCAGAAAATATGATTAAACAGACTCATCCCTGCCTTTCTTCAGATTCTTCAATTGGTTCTTGAGGAATAGGACTTGATTCGCATTGTTGGCACTGAACATGTTGACCAACTTATCATACATCTCCTTGGATTGCCCAGCTCAGAGATGTAGGCAACCAGACTCTTATGAATTGAATCCTTGATCATGAGCTTTGCTTTGATTTCCCCCTTCTTGTACTTTGATTTGGCGACAGCAGTTGCAGTGGATGGAGGCCCTTGGATTTTACCCTGCACATAGTCCATGACATCTTGGTCTTCCAAATTAAGATCCAGTGTCATCTTCCAAGCATGGAAGTCATCCTTCCCAGTCAATTTGTCATCAACCTTAAAGCCATTGTAGTTTGAGGAACCCATCCTCTTTGCTACAAACTAGGGCTTTGTCTTCGCCTTAGCCCTGATACCATGTAAATTTTTGTAGATGTTCTATGCTTGATGCAACTTTACTTTTATCCCCAATATCAGTCAACAATCACAATTATGATAGAACATACTAGTAGATCGACAAAAGACAAGCCAAAATATATAAGTGTGTTGGTGCATTACGGCAGTCAACAGGATGCTTCAACCAGCAAAGTCTCAATACGGTTAGCCAACCAGAAGTGTCACACAACCCTCTAGGACAACCAAAACAGTCAACCCCAAAAGTCAACAAAAGTCAACGTTGTCAGTCAACAGGCAACGCAAACAGCAGCAGCAAGGTCAACGCAGCCAAGTCAAAGTCAACGTCCAACCTCGGGAATTGTGCCAAAAAATGCGAATTCAGAAAATCAAAAGTTTGGGAGAGTTTCAGGTCAATTTGACCTTGCGTTGACCAAAGTCAACGCTGGTCAACGCTATTGCAGAAACCCTAGGCCGAAAACAGAATTTTCCTTCTTGCTGCAGTTTCCCATGTGTGAAGAGAAGAGCCTCCAAGGTGATCGAACCAATCAGATGAGGAGAGAGAAATGTGTGAGGATGAGATGAGTGAAAATGTCCTCCAACATTGACCAATATATATCCATCAATGAGAGTGTGTGACAGAACTGTTGGGGCTTAAAACCTTCAGGCCGACCTGCATATATCTTAAATAAATTCAAAATAAATGTTCTGCTCATCGGATCAAGATGATCTTTAGATCGATCTTGCACCTCTCTGAAAGAGAAATCCAATAAAAATATTGGCATCTTCATTTGAGCATCACAACATGGAGTTTGGACCTAGTTGTCCAAATTTAACAAATAACAATCATGAATGAACCCCAAAATCTTTTTATTCATATGAAGAACACAAGTACATAGAAGCAGAGCTTCCCCGAGCACAATAGCTCGTTGCAAAAAGATACAATAATAATAGCCAAGGCTCATTTAAATAGGAAAATGGAAGCCAATCCCAATGACCAATCCATAATATAAGTGAAACATAACTGTTAATCCCAGAGATAAGTTGAGTCTCCAAGTGGCAGTGTGATTGTGAAGTGGCAGCAAAGAAAATCAAACTCCTTCCAAGTGCTGGAGTTGACTGTTGTATACTGCTGGTTGCTTGGTACATGTATATGAGGAGGACCAGTTATGTGGAGGAAACTACCACTGATCTCTCACAAAAAAAAATGTGTATATGACACCTATGATCATGTGCTAATCCACTGCCATTGAACTATTATACACAAGTTTGTATTTTAATTGAACCGAACTGCTGTGTGTTGGCTGCCACATAAAACTGCCCACAAACTCCATGTAACACTGTTGTTGTGTGGATGTTGTTGACTGGAGTGTATTTGTTGCGTGGATTTCTCATGACTGTTGTGCGTAGATGTCGTTGAAGGGGAAGCGTACAAGCTGATCTAACTGTGCATTGACTGATTCTGGACAGCGTTCAATCTTTTTCCTCATGTGCATATTCGTTGAGCTGCCATGTGGAAAGTTGAAGTGGAAGGGCAGCGTATAATGTGGAGACAAACTCCAACCATACTTTAATGACAAAACTTTGATTTATGGTAGCATATTTTTCTGCGTTGAAAAATCTTTTGGTTGGGACTCCGTGGAGTTTCATTTACACATGCATATTTCCCTTTGATAAACCATACATAGAGTAGGAGGGTGAGGTGGGGTCCATTTCCCACTCACACTTTTAACTTTAGACTTTGGCTTAAATCAAATCCACTATATTTGAATTAAATCACATTTGCACTTTAGCCATACATATGCACTCAACATTGGCTCATCGTGGGACCAGTTTGACTTGATTACTTGGCATTTTGACTTTGACTTGTACCTTACTTGGTAGGCCCCAAATGGCTGCCACATCATCTTTGATTCTCCACTTAATTTCCACATCAAAATTTGACTTATTTTGACTTTGGAAAAAATTGTAAATTTTTCCAACTATTAATCTTTTTTCTGAATTTTTCTTCACTTTTGCCACTAACTTTTAAAAAAGTGGATTTTGAGGGAGTATAAATCATTTTTTGACTCCCAAGGTGGTTCATAGGATAATGCTGGGTCTTTGAGGATGAATTTCGGGTAGTCACACGCCCCAGACATTTCCTAAGACCACTTATTTACATCATTACATAGAAACTAATTAAAAAATCTCGTTTTGCAGGAAATTTTTAATTATTAAAAAATTTTACTTAGACTAAGTCAAATTCCGTGAAATTTCATAGATGACCTAGCATGGTAATATACATTGACTCTAGACACTAAGATGCATTAGGGGCTCAACCTTCAAGCCATCACCACGACTTTGGGGTAATGCAATGAGTGAAAAAACCTAGAAAATTATTTGCCGCTAAAAAGAAGGAATAATTAACCAAATAAAAAAAACACTCCAAGGTGTACTCTCTTGTTGATCGAGTCCCAACATCCTAGGCCTGTTGCATGGCTTTATTCATCATGCTAGTGACATTTATACAACATCCTCGTAGGGCTGCAGAATCTGAGGACTGAAGAAGAAAATGATAAGAAGAAGAAGTAGAGTTTAAAAACAAATGTTGAACTGATGATATCTGATGGTACAAGTGTTCTCTGATTCATCCTTGGGCATGGAGTCTCCACATAATCATCAGGTGCCACTCTAGTGGTCAACGTTTGGCTCCATATGGGGATGCATGCTAGATATGAAGTGATAGTGTGCAAGAACCTAGAATCTGTAGCCACCGACCAAAGATACATATTAGCAGTATCCATTCAAAATAACATCGAGTAAAATCATGTACAGAAATGGAAATTTATTCTAGGAAACGTAAATAACAATTTATTCATGAAATAAATCTATTTAAACAAAATTGACAAGGGATAAGGTTATAAATATGATACAAAAAGATGCCCTATGGCATCAGATGTTTTCTTTGTGGAACATCTTGAGTAGTTGGCCATTCATAAGTAACTCTAGTGATTCTCCGTCCAAGGTGCTCAAATGGTAGGAATTTTGTCTCGCTGCTTCTCTGATGATATATGATCCAAGCCATAAACTGTCAAACTTACCATGATTACCTGGATTTTCATTCCTATGATCCCAAAGTAGAATTATATCATCGTTAGAAAAACCTCTATTCCTAGATGATTTGTCAAAATTTCTTTTTACCTTAGATTGATTTTTACAACATTTTTCAAAGGCTCTTCTCCTAGTTTCATCCAATTCTACAATTTGAACAATCCTATGTTGCACAACATCTTTATCAAATGTAAAACTTTGTAGCAATTGGTAAGTTGGAAGCCTCAAATGCACGGGAAGGGTAATGTCCAAGCAATAAACTAGTTCAAAGGGACTCTTTCCAGTAGAACTCTTCTTTGTAATCCTATCGGCCCACAAAGCATATTTAATTTTTCTATCCCATGCTCTCTTATTATCCCCTACTATCTTCTTGATTATGGTTATCAAATTTTTATTGCTAGACTCAGCTAGACCATTACCCTGAGGATAGTAGTTTGATGAATAGAACAAGACAATGCCATACTGAAAGCAGAATGATGAGAATTCAGCAGAGCTAAAAGCCTTGGCATTATCCATTGTAATTTAAGCAGGACACCAAAATGAGTGATAATCCTATCTTCAAGAAAGTCCCTCACTACTTTGTCGGTGGCGTGTCTTGTAGGGATGGCTTCTACACATTTAGTAAAATAGTCAGTGGTAGTTAAAATCTACGAGTAACCATTACTAGAATTTTCATTAAAATTCCCTATAAAGTCAAGCCCCCAATGTTGTAAGGGAGCTTCCACGACCACAGGTTGAAGAGGCAGAGAAGCTAACTTTTGCTTCCCAGTGAAAAGTTGACAAGCTTGGCAACCTCTAACATAATTGTGCACATCAGCAAAAATAGAAGGCCAAAAATAATCAGCTCTCAAGGTTTTATGGGTAGTAGTCTTAACAACGTAATTTCCTCCACAAAATCCTAAATGAAACTCAGATAGAAGTTTTTTGGCCTCAACTTCATCAACACATCTAAGTATTACCCCCTCCGAATTTCTCCAACCCAGACCATCCTTCAGAATGCAATACTTAGTTGCTCTAAGCCTTAACGCTCTTCTTTTATGGCCAACCAAATGGCTAGGACATGACAAATTTTGCTAGTAATAAATAATGCCTTTATACCATTCCAGTTGATTCAATCTTTGAAGTTCTGATGAAGTTAATTCCACATCATTTTGACAAATCATTCCTAATGCTTTCTCATTCCCCTCAGTCAATATTTTGGCCAATCCATGGCCTTTTACCATCTTGGTAGGTCTAATATCCAAATCATACTCTTGAATTTTAAAGACCCATCTAGCTCGAGTTCCTAAGCAATCAGCCTAAGTTAAAATATCTTTTACCGCAGAGTGAGGGACATACGCGATTATTCTTGAATACCCCACATAAACTCTAAATTGCTTAAGGGACTTGACTAAGGCATAAGCTTGCTTTTCCAAGTTGCTATACTTCAACTCAGAACCTTGAAGGGATCTACTCATGAAGGCAATAGGATGCTCATACACTTCATTGTTCTTTCGCAGCAACACTCCAACAATAGTATCTTCAAATGCAAAAGAGAAAATAAAAAATTCCTTCGAATAATCAAGGCTCACTAGAACAGGTGACTTACCAATAGAATCCTTAATTTCCTGAAAACCTAATCTTCCTTCTTTTCTCCAGACAAACTTAAGATCTTTCTTTAAAATGGTTTGAATGGGTTTAGCAATTTCATCATAATTTAAAATGAACCTCCTAAGGAAATTGATCTTTCCTAAGAAGGATTGAAGGGTTTTAATATTGTGAGGCAAAGGAATCTTTTGAATTGCCTCAACTCTCTTAGGGTCAATCTTGATCCCATCCGTCGAGATGATCTGACCAAGCAACTTCCCTTCAGTGACTCCAAAAATAGATGTAGCAGGATTTAAGGATATCCCATACTCTCTGCACCTGTCAAATATCCGCCTTAAATGGCCGATATAAGAAATTCCATTTTTAGAAAAGACAGTTAAGTCGTTTTGATAAATCACAATGAATTTCCCAATTAGACCATTAAAGGCATAGTCCATAGCCCTTTGAAAAGTTGCTCCAGCATTTGTTAATCTAAAAGGCATCCTCAAATACTCAAAAGTACCCCAGGGTGTGGTGAATGTTGTCTTATGCATGTCTTCCTTCTTCACCATAATTTGGTTATATCCTAAAAATCCATCTAATAAAGACATCATTCCAGATCCTGTTACCCTTTGCAACAATGTTTCCATATTGGGTAAAGGGTAATTACCCTTTTTACAAGCTAAATTAAGATTTCGAAAATCTACACATAGCTTGATTGATCCATTCTTCTTTCTCACAATAAGCAAGTTTGAGCACCATGTGGAATGCCTAGTGTGAGCTATAATTCCAGCCTGAAGCATCTTTTGCAACTCCTTGGGCACCAAGGGGGCTAATTTAGGATTTATTTGCCTAGAGCGTTTGGCATTTTCATCCTTAAGAGGGATAGTATGCTCCATTACATCCTCCCTATAACCTTTTAACTCCTCATATGAAAAGGCCAAAACATCCCTATATTCTTGAAGTAAATTTATTAATTTTTTCCTTTCCTCCTCGGTGGTGCCCTTCCCTATTTTGATAATATTTGGGTCATGAGGGTTACAAATGTTTACTTCAATAAATTTCCCGGGGTCAATTTTCTTATCCTCTTTTCTCTTTACAACATCATGTCTGTCAAACATCTGTTCCATGGCTACACGATCCCTAGGAGTGGGATTCGACACAACATTACACTCCTCATAATTGCAACCTTCTTCCTTGTAGCAAACCTTGAAACCAGAGAATTCTTCGATATTATTTAGAAAATGAATCACTTGGCTTTCTTCATAAAGATTTGCCAATGCTCAACATTATCAAGAACCGATGGTCTAAAAATAACCTCCATCTTGATCTTATCATCCATCAAGTTCTCTCAAAGCTGTAAGGTAGAAGTAGCAACACCCAACTCATCATCTTGTTTATTTCCTTCTCTAGGAATTGCTTGAAGATCTAATGCGTCAAAATATTCCATGTTATCCAAAACAACATTTCAATACTTCTTTAATCTATCATTCTTACATTCAAATTGATTCTTTGTTTGAAGAATGACTAGATCAGAATCCCCCTTGATACTAAGAATCTTAATGTTCAAGTACTTTGTCAACTCTAGACCTAACAATAAAGCTTCATACTCCGCTACATTGTTAGTTGCATCAAATTTCAGCCTAAAGGCATACTTGAATATATGACCAAGGGGGGAGTTAAGGCCAATTTCAACACCCCTACCAAACCTCGAATGGGCACCATCAAAATTCATGTGCCACACCCAATCCTTCTTCCTTTCCATCTCCTTCTCCAAAGGAACAATAGAATTAGCCAAGATAACATAGTTTCCCAAGTCATCAGATTCATACACAATTTCATTATGAAGCTCCTTGGGATTTTCCATGTGAAACTTTCTCTCCAATTCCCTATATAACCTAACCATGACACCCTCACTATTAGCCTTTAGGGATGGTAGCATAACTTAAATCCATTTTCAAACTACCCCCTATATCAGCTCCCCACTTTCTAGACAATAACATCCCCCATGCTCAGGCACATCAATCACCACAATATCCATGGTGATCATAATATCAGGATGAACTGCCAAGTGGACTTGAAGATCCTTTATCAAACCACAAACTTCAATAATTTTTGAATCCATAGCACAAATGTTGTGGTAACGTCTAGAAATCCTTAGGTTTAACTGATTCATGACTTTCTTAGACATGACACACGATGATGCCCCAGAATCAAACATACAATTGTGCAAAAGCATTCTATTGACCAACATAGTGATGAAAAATGGTTGATGCCAATTTGCACGAAACGGGGAAACGGAAATGAGTTTTTGAAACGGGAAGAGAAGCGAAATGCGACCTACCGAAATTTTGGAAATGGGGTGGGCTGACACTGGGACTTCAGGGGCAGCGTTGGGGTGTCTAGGGCCAGATCCCGACTGAGTCTTGTAAATCTTGTTTAAGGGTGTGGATCAGTCAAATATTTGGTCTTAGAACAGCAGGTTAGCTGCAAATTTCTTTTATTCTCTATCGGGTTTTCTAGATCTAGAACCCGAATTTGTTGTACTCATAATCTACTTAATACAATAAACCCTCATATTTGTTGCACGTTTTCCCGCTTTGGGTTTTTCTGGGGACTTATGTCCAAAAATCCATGTGTCACTTTGTTTGAATGAGCGTAGTATTTAGTAAATGATTTGCATTTGTAGACTATTAGTTGTGTTTACTTCGGTATTTTCTTAATCTAATTTCTGAAGATAAATTGTATAATTTAAATCAAGTAGGAGAAGTAAACCATGATGTTGCAGTAGAATATTCACATGGTATTAGAGCGGTAGCAGATCAAGATGAATCTTTAACAATCAGCTGAAGAATATTTTTCTGCGGGATAGCAGCAGAAGCAGCAGAGATCCGGAAGAGGCAACTTGATAGCAGGAGGATGCAGATCCAGGAAGGGACAGCGCTGCAGATTCAGAAGGCCATCAGGCTTATGCAAAGCCTTCCCAAGCCAACGTAAGGACTGCGTCGCCCAGTCTGGGGTTACGCAGTCAACTTCTGAGCAGCGCTGAGGCTTCGTTGGGCCAGTCAGTGAGACGCAGTCTAGTACTATTTTTGTTGCAATAAGCCTTGCCAAGATTCAGAAGCAGTGCTTCAAATCTTCAACAGTGCTGGTGTGGTGGAGATTCTGCCGGTGCAAAATTGTGCCTAGTTAAGTCAACAAAGGCAAGAGGAAGACAACTACTCTGCAGATCTGAGTCAAACAAATCTGAGATTCGATCAAGAGGGTGATCGGAGAGTTCTGTCCGATAGTGTTTGGGTGGAAAATTTCCAGGAGGGAAATCAGTTTTCAGAAGAAGTTGTTACTAGAGGGTTTCTAGTCACCAAGAAACCCAGATCCAAAGTTTTTGTAGCCACAGAAAGAGGGAGAAGGGTATTTTTTCTGTCAGATCTGATCTAGATGGCTTCTCATGGACTGAGAGACCAGGACAAGTTGGATGGTGTGTCCAACTTTGTCATCTGAAGGGCACGGATCATATCAGTCCTAGATGAGTACGGCATCAAGGACTATGCAACGAGTGTTCTAGGCTTCTAGCTGTGCCTGTAGATCCTGATCCTCTAAAGAAATTTAGGAGAATCAAGCGCGAACTAAGCGTTTGATCATGGACGAAGTGAAGGATCATGTTGTACCACATATTGCTGACAAGAACACAACAAATGACATGTGGATCACTTTAGAAGCGATGTATCAAGGAAGCTTCGTCGAACGGAAAATGCTCTTAGAGAATCAGATGAGGCTTTTCCAGATGCAAAAGGGTGAGGAAATAGATCCCTTCCTTTTCCGACTTCAGACCATCCAAGACCAACTGGCTAGCATGGGTGCAATTCTAGACGAAGGACTCTTAGTGAGCACTGCCCTAAATGCAGTCTCCGAGAATTGGAAACATTTGTCTAGAGTATACTGGGCAGAGCAGTGTTACCATCCTGGGCAGACATGTGGGCTATTCTCCACCAAGAGGAGATCAGGAGGATCACCAAGAAGCAGAATATCAGTGGTGGGACAGTCAGAGTGAAGAAAGAAGAGGAAGATGATTCAACCCTTGTATCAAAGGAAAGAAAACAGTAAGGGAAGAAGAAGAGGGACCTTTCCAAGATCCGGTGCTTTAACTGTTGCGATCTTGGACACTTCGCTAGCACTTGTCCTAAGAAGAAGGACAAAGGAGCTTCTGATTCCAAGGCTACAGCATCAAAAGATGATGGTTCTAATGATGATGCAGCCATGAGTGCTCATATGCCTCGAGAGAAGAGGTGGGGTGACATGGATCTATAGAGTATCTACAAGTGATGGTGGGATCCTTGAGTCAGCCCTACTCTTGGATCACATACGAGCTACGGGAGCCTTAAGACGGTAGCGGGATGAGTCGGGAAATGGTTGCAGAAGGTCACAATGAAGAAAGGGGGAGAGCTGACGAGCAAAAGAGGGAGCAGTGTAATGCAGAGGCAGTAGCAGCGCAGAGGCTGTTGGGACTTCAGCAACGCAAAGAGGCTGAGCTCACGCAAAGCAGAGTTGTAGCAGCGCAGTGCCTCTAGGAGGACAACATAAATCAACAGCCAGGGAGCTTCAGTGATAGATGCAGCTTGACTTATCTGTCAAACAGTTGGGCAGAAGTCCTTTAGTTGCTTATTTCTCGGCAACTGAGTTGCAGTGCAGCAGTTAGCAGTGGCAGTGCTATGGGCAGTAGTTAGCAGCAATTTGAGAGGGAGCTGCAGTACAGATGTGGCAGTGACATGAGCATCAGTATAGAGAGCAGTTGTGCAGTGGATGAAGAGCAGCAGGCCAAGCATCAGTAGCACAAAAACCAACAACAAGATCTTGCAGTGCATGGTGTGGATGCATTGCTAGAGCACACTCCGTGCTAAGAGGGAGTGTTGAGATTTTGTGTAGTTGGTGTAGCATCGGGTGTGCTCTAGCCCTAAAATTTTGTGGAGGGGCTAAGACACACTTGAACTCCAAAACCCAGAAAGTGTTTTGTGAAATTTCAGCTGGTGTTCAAGTTATTCAAATAATTAATTATTTTAATGGATTTCCTAAGTCTAAACTTAGGAAAATTAAATAATTAAAGTGAATTAATTAACACATGTGCTAAAATGTTCTAAAAGACATGGATCAAGCAGTCTTTTAATCTCGGTCGTTGATGAGATCAATGAAAAAGTATAAGAGAAAGGCTTGAGGGTTAGTTGGAGACATACACACAGTTGCAGAACTGAGAGACTGATCTGGAATTCTAGGGCGGGGTTTGCTAAGAATTTCTGGACGAGTTTTGTGCAGTGAGGGGTAGTGTTAGCTGAGGGGATGATCTGATCCCGGAGCCAAGATTCAACAAGAGGCAAAGGAGCAGCAAACAAGGATAGTGCAGAGGAGAAGAGAGCAGCAGCAACAGCTGCACAGCCGCTATGCAGGCCAAGGAAAGGGCAGTGCTGCAGCTCCAGAGGGTTTCAGAATTACGCAGAGAGTCTTCAGGGCCAGCGTAAGGCCTGTGTCACCCTCTCTGGAGTTACGCAGTCCCTCTCTGGGCAGTGCAGTGGCACATAGAGCCTAGCAGGGCTGACGCTAGGGCTTCAGGGGCAGCGTTGGGGTGTCTAGGGCCAAATCCAGGGCTGAGTCTTGTAAATCCTGTTTGAGGGTGTGGATCAGTCAGATATTTGGTCTTAGAACAGTAAGTTACCTGCAAATTTCTTTTATTCTCTGTCGGGTTTTCTAGATCTGGAACCCAGATTTGCTGTACTCAGAATCTACTTAATAAAATAAACCCTCATATCTGTTGCACCGGTTTTCCCACTTTGGGTTTTTCCGGGGACTTATGTCCAAAAATCCATATGTCACTTTGTTTGAATGAGTGTAGTATTCAGTGAATGATCTGCATGTGTAGATTGTTAGTTGTGTTTACTTCGGTATTTTCTGAATCTAATTTCTGAAGATAACTTGTATAATTTAAATCAAGTAGGAGAAGTAAACCATGATGCTACAGTAGAATATTCACAGACAAGAGGAATAAAGAATTTGCAAGTAAAACCATGAAATGTATTAGCATGAGATGCAATTGCACTAGATTTGGATGCAATTAATCTTGGTTACTTTTAATCTAAAATTCCTAATCTAGGTGAGAAATCCTCCTCTTGTGCTCTTACCAAGGGGTAAAAATTGGGGTGACTGTAAGAAAGAGGGGGCGAGGACACGGGGGTGTCATTAACGATACCCGTCCCCTGAATCTTCCCTGCCAACGTGTGCCTTCGTTCCTACAAGGGGACAAGCCACCTTCATAACTGCAGGGTCTCACACTTTTACCTTATTTCGTACCAAATGGAAGAATTTTCCAAGAAAGCCTTTTTCCTTATAATTTCTATCAATCAAGCTAATGCTTGGAGGTAAATTTTAAATATGCAACTAAGTTAGAATGCCTACTATGATATGCAAGTTTGCAAGTGCTATGTAAAAAAATGGAAATGCTCTTAGTAAGATTGTTCCACAATATCACTTTCTATATTTTCTCAAGTAAACATAAGATGCATAAGCTTCAAGAACAATTAAAATTGTGAGTTGCTAAAGATAAATGATGAAACCATTAAAAGTTTGATGCTTATGAGCAATTAATTTTCATGTAAAGTAAATTGCAATGCTTTGAAAATAAAACTGAGATTTGTGCTCACAATAGCTTTGCAAAAGGGACTTTAAACTTGAGGAAATTAGCTTGACATGAAAATAAGTGATTGCTTTGAAAAACAAACTTTGTCAAATACACAATGCTTCAATATTCTTAAAATGGAAATGTGACTTGAAATTTGTGAAGCAAAATTTAGGAAGAAGAAATGCGATTTCTGTTACTTCCTAATTAGAGCATGCATATGTGATGTGAAAGAATATTGAAATGTCAAAACCAATAAGTCAATCCATCTACAAATTCTCTCATTGAAATGGAGAGATAGGGATGCCAATGGGTAAAACCCACACTCCCACAACAAAAACAAAATTTTTTATTATTATGGTGTTACAATGATGTTAGAGCCTCTTAGAGGGCTTCCCAAGGAATCGATGAGAGAATACAATGTGAATTATTGAAACAAGAAGGAAATCCCTTCAAGTAGAGAGCCTCAAAAGAGATAGAGGAGTTCTACAATTGGAGAATACATGCTCCAAAGTGGTGTATGACCTAGCCTTCTTCCACAAGCTCTCCTAATGCCCACGGCCTCCTTGGAATGCAACTTGAAGCTAGAGAGAACCTACGAAAAGAATGTTAGCGCTGCAAAAATAGAACCAAAGTTAGTATAAAAAGAGAGCATGTATATGTGAATATGCAACAAAATAATATACAAAGGCTAAATCAAGTGATGGGAAAAGATCCCCATCGCTTGTCTAGTTTATGAGAAGCTTTTGAATAGCTATATAATGAAATGCAAGCACAATTAAAATATGAAAATGGATTTTTTAATATTTTGATTCATGCATGGACTATGTGAAGGAGAACCCTGCAAGAACAAGTACTTTAAAAAAAAAATAGTTCTATGAAATTCAAATAACGATGAGAGCTCCTTGAAAACAATGCCAAGAGTGGGTTGGTCTCTTGAAGACTTCCCCTCATGCTTTCTAGTTGATTCAACGATGATCCTCTACAAAACTTCCAACAAACATTAGCTGATATGGATTAAATCAATAAACAGTGGCAACAGAACTCTAGAATTTGTATGAAAATAGTCAGAGTTTTCTAGCCTACAGCATATCAAATAACCAATTGTAAATGTAAGATAGCTATACATCTACAATTCAACAAAAGCATATGAGAAAAATGAAATATAAATCAAAAGCACTAGTAGAGATACACCATCAATGATCCAAGCAATGCTCCAATGGAATAACAATCATGAATGAACCCCAAAGTCTTTTTATTCATATGAAGAACACAAGTACATAGAAGCAGAGCTTTCCCAAGCACAATAGCTCGTTGCAAAAAGATATAATAATAAGAGCCAAGGCTCATTAAATAGGAAAATGGAAGTCAATCCCAATGACTAATCCATAAGATAAGTGGCACATAACTGTCAATCCCAGAGATAAGTTGATTCTCCAAGTGGCATGTGATTGTGAAGTGGAAGCAAAGAAAATCTAACTCCTTCCAAGTGCTGGAGTTGACTGTTGTATAGTGTTGGTTGCTTGGTACATGTATATGAGGAGGACCAGTTATGTGGAGGAAACTACCACTGATCTCTCAGTGATATTCCTAATTAGCTGATAGCTAATTAAGAATATTAAATTTTGCCAATTTTGTGATCTGTAATATTCCAAGTAGAAATAAACAACAATATAAAGTACATAAACAAAGACAAACAACAACTAAAGAGATATCACATGAACAATAACCAATATGAAGAACGTTGAGCCATTTTATTAATATTGAAAGAGAGAAACGAGTACAAAGGTGATCAGAATGATGGCACCTTGGCTTGCACTAGGCAAGCGTAGAAATACTCTCAGATTGTGACCCGGAATGGCTGCTAACTCAAGACTGCGTAATCTCTGGTGCTGCTGGCGCTGTTGCTGTTACTGCTGGAATATTCCACGCTACCTGTAATATTCCCAATTAGCCTTGCTAATTGGAATATTTCATTTTTGCTTTATTTTGCCGCTTTAGCTAGACATAAAAAATAAAGTGAGAAATAAGAGGGGTCGCCTCACTTTAGTCATCTCACTTTATAAATAAAGTGTTCTTTTCCTAGTAGATGAACGTTGTAACTTAAAGAGGGGGCCTTGGGGGTCCACGTGATTATGATGGGGGGAGGCATCAGGCTGACCCAAGGTAAACTGCGCAGGTCAGAGAAGAGTAAGGGAGCAGTTAAATTTTGGAGGGAATTTGGCATTATAAAAGGAGAGGTTCTCACCTCATTTTGATCATCCATGATATGATATTCTTATTGATAGTCAGACTTGTCTGCTTCAGCACGCCGGTTGTTTAGTCGGTCTGCAGCACTGTTTAGTGCACGAGTGTCTCCGGTCGGAGATCTCACCCTTAGCCTCGGGGGACTTCGAGTGCCTGCCCTGGTAAGGTTATTTCTGGGTTCACCCTTAGCTTCGGGGGACTTCGAGTGCCTGCCCTAATCGGGATTTTCGATATGGCAATGACATTTCGGCACATCGAGAGGAGGAAAGCCCTCTTATTGGTACACGCAGAGAGCAAGAAAGGAGGACAGATGAATCTTTGAAGAAGAAGGACGTTGTTTTATGCGAAGAACGTGTCCTGCAAGGGAGAAAGCAAGGTGGCCCAATCCCGAAGGGCCAGCAGGTTCCGAGGCTGACGACGACGTTTGAGGGCGAAGGACGGTCAAAGCCCCGGAAGTGAGAGACGCATCCCATTCTTGAAGTGAGGGTTGCGGTACGAAGGTTTCTTGGCAGGTCCGCGCACAGCTGAAGGATGAATCTTACGAGATCTGGTCACCTTGTGTTGCGCAGATCTAGCCTTGTATATTGCAGATCTGAGGGTTTTGCAGTAGATCCAGCTTGAGGAGTGACAGATCTGAGGAGATATTGACAGATCTAGTCCACATCTGAAGGGGAAACACCAGATCTAGCCCTAGAGGCTGTAGATCTGAGGAGATAGTTCCAGATCTAGCATAGATCTGAGGGATTGGCAGCAGATTGGGTTTTGGAGGACGCAGATCAGGAAAGGGAGGACGCAGTTGTGATAGGAGGCTTCAGATCCATCAGGTGGGACGCAGATCTGAGGAGCAGATCATGGTGAGGAGTGCTTAACAGCGTTTTCCAGGATCCTGTAGCAGCTTCATCTGTCTGGAGAGTTGAGGGCTTGGTGCTTTATCTGTTTCTGCGCTGTCACTGGCAGAGACAGCGTTTTTCCATTTGAGAGGGTTTGCAGTCTTCAGCCCCGGCGCAGTTCATCTTCAGCCTGCAGAGCAGCCAGGACGCTGTCCTTGATGCAGCCACTTTTCTGTTGAGAGAGTCTCCACTTGCCTAGGGCAAGGATAGGTGCACTTACTCTGATTTATTGTACTCCTCTCTATGTACTTTCTGATTAATAAAATGGCTCAGATTTTGGTGTTACATGTGTCATGATTCAGTGATCTGGTTCAGCTTATATCTGTATTAGTGCATTTCTGTTTATTACTGGTTAGCCGCCATTTGGGGATATTACGGTGGTATCGGGCAGGGTCTCGAGTCGAGACTCGCGGACGTCGAGGTTTGGCATATTATCACTGTTTGAGCGACCTCCTGTTGTGAGGGTGGGGGGCCAGGCCTTGACACGCTGCCGGGTTCTGCGTAATTGGGGGACTGCGTGAGGGTCCCCGTCCCGAGATGCTCCGGTGGGCCTTAAGACCCCACCCTTAACACCCTGGGATGCCGCCCTCACTAACAGTTCGAGCTTTTGGTGTAGTGGTTGGGCCTTTGTGGTATCAGAGCATAATTCTGGCTCAGCCTGTGGTCTATGACATCCGAAAAGAAATCATACAAAGCAATAGCAGTTGCAATTCCAGAAACGCAGTTGGAAAAAGGGCCAAAATGAAAAGGGTCAAATTTTGAATTTTGGAATTAGGAAAAACGTTTTCTGGGTTTTTCTGGGTTTTGGGCAAGGATCACTTTCCCAAATTCCTGGAATTTTCTGAATAGTTTTCAGTGGATAAATCAGAGGTTGAAGTTAAGCCACAGTATGGTTTTGCAGCAGCCGTGCAGTTTCTGAGGAGCCTGTAGACATATAGCAGAAGGAGCTGATGGCAGGTGATGTGGATAAGAGGAGATGTAGGGAGACAGATCAGCGGAATCCAATGGAGGCCATGTTGGCAAAATGGACGGAGAAGTTGACTGAGAAGATGGATGCAAAGATGGATGCATTCATGCAGGAGGTAACCAAGAAGGTTGCAGAGGGGACGCAGAAAGAACCCCCTAGGGTCTTTCAGGTAGGGAAAGGATCAGGAGCGTCTAGTTACATACCGGATGCTATTCCCATTGTGACAGCGCAGAAGGTCGATTCCATGGACACGCGACCTACCATGCCTACTTTCCCGGTAGAGGAAGAGGAGCGAACGGAACCAGGAGAGGTGAATCTAGCTCAACATGCGACTCTGTTTGCGGATTGGCGGAGCATGGGACAGGAATTCATGGATGCTCTCCCTTTCGATCAATATATCCAGTTCAGATGTGGCGGCAAGACTTATGAGCAGGAGCGACACAAGGGACGTGGTTCCCACCGTGATAGTCACCGTGCAGCGAGCAGATTCCATTTACCGACATTTGACAGGTCATCCAGGCGCTCAGGAAGAGCTTGGGTGGACAAGTTGGATACCTCTTTCCAGCTTGACCGAGTATCGGAGAGGAAAACCATTAAAATGGTTACCTCGCACTGGGAGGATGAGGACACACAGGATTGCAGGGAGTTCGAGGATACACCTAGTGTGACACAGGACTCACCATCATTAGAGCCCTCCTTGACCGTGCCGGTTGATATCGTAGTGGAGGAGATAGAGCCTACCCCGGTAGAGCCATCCAGTGAGGTGATGACTGGAGCTGTGTCCGAGTCTTCGGATGGTAGCAGCACACAACAGATGGGTGAGGTGTCAGGAGATGTATCCACCCCCGATGAGGTAACGACAGGTACAAAGATGTTGGATGATGGTCGCAGACAGCAGTATCATCGGCTTCAGACGGACTTTCGAGTTTTGAGGGAGAAGGCCGCGTTGGTACGGGAGACCATGTTGTTGCAGGACCAGGAGCTGGAGGGTATGAGAGCGACTTGTGCCAAGTCAGCGGCCAAGTTGGTCCACATTGGGGAACAGCTGGATTCCCTGATGGTACAACCAGAGGGCACATTGGAGCGTCAGATCATTCCCCTTCAGGTATGCATGGATGGGACTGGCAGTGCTGTTGAGTCATCTCTTTCCGTTGGAGAGAGAGAGGCAGAGCCACCTAGTCAGATCTCATATGTTGACTTGGATAGCGGTATGAGACGATCAGAGTTGTACAGGGTACAGCATCCATATGTTGAGAATGGATGGAGAGAGATTTTGAGTTGGTACTCGATGGAGCGGGCTATGGAACACAATGATTTGGTTCCCTTCTCACAAGAGCAGATAGAAGATGGAGGACATCTTCGGATGGATAACATCTCTCATGCTTGTGTTGGATACCCCTTGAGCCATACACATCATGATGGAAGGTTTTTGCCTACCACCTATTTGATTCTTGATAGGGTCTCATTGATCCTTGAGGAGTTCATATTTCTAAATCCCATGAAGTGCAAAATCAACAATCTGATGTGGGAGGATGGTAGCCCTCATGGGAGGAGTACCAGGATGAGGAGAAGGAGGCATCCACAATGTATTGAGTGGATGTGGTTGATGAGCAAGGAGCTAGGAGGCTATTTGCAGATCTATGACACCAGGCAGCAGGAGGCTTGGCTGCGCTGGTTACTCTTGAAAGAGTTTGGCCATCCCTTGGCAAACACTCTTCCTAAGAGTAGGGGGATGGGGAAAAGATGGATGAATACTTGCATCATGGAACAGCATAGAGTATGGATGCATGGTGTTGGTGTGTTACTCATATCATTCATTGTGTCTTCATCACATGAGTTGTTTGATGGAGGTATGGCGAGACAACACAATGTCTTGTTGCTTGGGTTGTTCCTAGGAGAGCAAGGGCAGATTTGCTCTCACACTTTGTATGATGTGGCAGGAGAAGGAGATGGCACAATCTCCATGGTCTTTGATTGGGAAGCACTTCCACCTTGGGAGGTATTCCATATTTATTGCAGCATTATTAGCGGAGTCTTTGACAAGGAGCATGTCAAAGAACAGAGTCTTGTACTGACAGGAACTCATTTGCATGAGCTCACAGCGTTGTCACCTTGGAGCAGAACATCATGGAGGAAGTATGCGCAGCAGAGATATGGTGGATCTATAACCCATAGGTCCCAGGATCACTTCATATTTGGTACACAAAGAGGAGGTAATGATGATAGAGACATCTATGGCATATTCTTCTTGACTTGGGTTTCCAAGCATGGGGAGGCTTATCTTCTTGCAGCACATGGTTCATTCTTCTTCATAGCATGCCTAGACACTATGGAGGACTCATTCATGGACCCATATGCCATCTTACTTCCAGCTTATGGTCAGATCTGTATGGGAGGCTTGATTATGAGGGGGACACATGAGTTGAATGTGCCTTTGAGTATTTTCTGCACTTCATGTTCTAATAGGAGCATGGGAGGAGGCATGGCCACCACTACTACATATATGTTCTCTTTTGATGTGGGCCATGAGATCGATATTCATCCATTGTACAGCCATGGGCAAGTGTGTGGACCTATGTTGTTGTCATATTCAGCCATTTGCTATCCATTAGTAGATGTGTTGGATCTTGTACATCGCTTGCCATGTGATTCTCTGAGGTTGCAGTGGATGAGACTGCACTATGGTTTGTTTTGGGCCAGCTTGTTCTTCATCAATGGAGGAACCTTCTATGGTGGATTGTTTTTCACTTTGCCATTTGAGGGCAATGATTTTGCAGCCCAGGAACGGCATAGACTCTACACTTGTCATGAGTGGAGAGAAGGACAGCATGAGGTAAGCTATGATGCTTGCCAAGTTCATATTTTCAGCCCACCTTCATTACCAGAGCTTGAGGTGGAAGGAGATTTTTGGGAGTTGCCTTGTTGGGAGGTGACTCATTTGGTCTGGATGATTGCTTGGAGATGGAGGATCCACAGGAGGGAGATATTCCTCATTATATTTTCGACTCCATGCCTTGATGGGAGAGAGATGATGAGCTGGTGCACAGTCGATGGGACAACTTACACAGCCATAGATTCAGAGCAGCAGCGGTCATGGTCTTCAGTCATAGCTAGAGGCAGTGAGCAGTCCGAGCCATGGGGCTTGTACGATTATTGGCCACAGTGGCGATGGGATCCGGGAGGACTATTGATTGGATGGTACCATGAGAGGCCAGTTTGGGATCCTGGCATTAAGATATCCCTTCATGTCAGGGTGATGCAGGAGACAGAGAGGTTTCAGTGGGACCCAGGCACATTTTGCAGTATCGGCAGGGAGCATCAGCTAGAGAGTAGGCTTGTTCCAGCATTGCTTGAGAACAAGCAATTTTTGCCGGATGAGGATGCCACTTGGGAGAGCGAGCAGACTTTACAGCATCCATCACTTCAGTTGCTTGAGGACAAGCAACGTTTTTCCGGGGGAGACTGTAATATTCCCAATTAGCCTTGCTAATTGGAATATTTCATTTTGCTTTATTTTGCCGCTTTAGCTAGACATAATAAATAAAGTGAGAAATAAGAGGGGTCACCTCACTTTAGTCATCTCACTTTATAAATAAAGTGTTCTTTTCCTAGTAGATGAACGTTGTAACTTAAAGAGGGGGCCTTGGGGGTCCACGTGATTATGATGGGAGGAGGCATCAGGCTGACCCAAGGTAAACTGCGCAGGTCAGAGAAGAGTAAGGGAGCAGTTAAATTTTGGAGGGAATTTGGCATTATAAAAGGAGAGGTTCTCACCTCATTTTGATCATCCATGATTTTGATATTCTTATTGATAGCTAGACTTTGTCTGCTTCAGCACGCCGGTTGTTTAGTCGGTCTGCAGCACTGCTTAGTGCACGAGTGTCTCAGGTCGGAGATCTCACCCTTAGCCTCGGGGGACTTCGAGTGCCTGCCCTGGTAAGGTTTTTCTGGTTTCACCCTTAGCTTCGGGGGACTTCGAGTGCCCGCCCTAGTAAGGTTTGTCAGTAGCAAAGCAGCAGCATTTCTGAAGCACATCTGAGGAGGAGGAAAGCCCTCTTGTGGCTGCGCAGAGCAAGAGAAGGGAGGACGCTAAATCTTTGAGGAGAAGGACGCTGTTTTATCTGAAGAGAGGACGCTGTTCCTTGCAGGAGAGGAAGGACGCTGTCCAAGGAGGACGCAGTTCCAGACTGGCAGAGAAAACGTTGTTTGAGGGGCAGAAGGACGCTGATCAAGCCCAGAGTGAGGACGCTGTCCATTCTTGGAGGTGAGGGTTGCAGATCTGAAGGTTTCTTGTCAGATCTGGCTTTGTGAAGGATAGATCTTGCAGATCTAGTCCTGTATGTTGCAGATCTAGCCTTGTATATTGCAGATCTGAGGGTTTTGCAGTAGACCTAGCTTGAGGAGTGACAGATCTGAAGAGATATTGATAGATCTAGTCCAGATCTGAAGGGGAAACACCAGATCTAGCCCTAGAGGCTGTAGATCTGAGGAGATAGTTCCAGATCTAGCATAGATCTGAGGTATTGGCAGCAGATTGGGTTTTGGAGGACGCAGATCAGGAAAGGGAGGACGCAGTTGTGATAGGAGGCTTCAGATCCATCAGGTGGGACGCAGATCTGAGGAGCAGATCATTGTGAGGAGTGCTTAACAGCGTTTTCCAGGATCCTGTAGCAGCTTCATCTGTCTGGAGAGCCGAGGGCTTGGTGCTTTATCTGTTTCTGCGCTGTCACTGGCAGAGACAGCGTTTTCCATTTGAGAGGGTTTGCAGACTTCAGCCCCAGCGCAGTTCATCTTCAGTTTGCAGAGCAGCCAGGACGCTGTCCTTGTTGCAGCCACTTTTCTGTTGAGAGGGTCTCCACCTACCTAGGGCAGGGATAGGTGCACTTACTCTGATTTATTGTACTCCTCTCTATGTACTTTCTGATTAATAAAATGGCTCAGATTTTGGTGTTACATGTGTCATGATTCAGTGATCTGGTTCAGTTTATATCTGTATTAGTGCATTTCTGTTTATTACTGGTTATTTCCCTTTGGGGATATTACACTACCACTTGACCACTAGGCCCCACTTTGCCAAATAAACATGTCTCTTAAGTGACTTTAGGAAATACTTTTTACCCTAAGTGTGAGCTGAATGTCCTCTTCACCCACTTTATTTATAGTTTAATTTTATATTAATATTTCCAATTGGCTATTACTAATTGGAAATATTACATTTTCTTAAGTTTAGTAGGTGAATAAAAGGGTGAAGGGACCCATAAACCTAGCAGTTTGAATAAAACCTCTTTTCCAAAGCTAGTGTGAACAACACAACATCTTGTGGGGCCAAGAGGCCAAGAATGCAGCGCAGCATGTGTGAATGCCAAGGGGCCAAGTGATAGCACAGTTAATGAGTGGACCTGTTGACCACTGGAGTGGCAGCTGATGATAATGAGAAGACTCTATGCCCAAGGATGAACCAAAAGACATTTATACCATCCGATATCATCAAATATCATCAATTTAACAGAGTTTTTAAACTCTACTTTTTCTTGTTATCATTTTCTTCTTCAGTCCTCATATTCCGCAGCCCTACGGGGATATTGTATAAATGTCACTAGCATGATGAATAAAGCCATGTAACAAGCCTAGGATTTTGGGACTCGATCAACAAGCGAGTACACCTTGGAGTGTTTTTTTTTGGTTAATTATTCCTTCTTTTTAGCTGCGAATAATTTTCTTGGTGTTTTCACTCATTGCATTACCCCAAAGCCGGGGTGACGGCTTCAAGGTTGAGCCCCTAACGCATCTTAGTGTCTAAAGTCAATGCATATTACCATGCTAGGTCATCTCTGAAATTTCATGGAATTTGACTAGGTCTAAGTAGGATTTTTTTAATAATTAAAAATTTCCCGCAAAACGAGATTTTTTAATTAATTTCTATGTAATGATGTAAATAAGTGGCCTTAGGAAATGTCTAGGGCATGTGAATACTCAAAAATCATCCTCAAAGACCCAGAATTACACTAGGACCCACTTTGAGGGTCAAAAAATGACTTATAGTCCCTCAAAAATCCGATTTTCTAATGTTAGTGGCAAAAACTGAGGAAAAATTCAAAAAAATTGAATAATTGGAAAAATTTATAATTTTTTCCAAAGTCAAAATAAGTCAAATTTTGACATGGAAATTATGTGGAGAAGTAAAGGGTGATGTGGCAGCCATGTGGGGCCCACCAAGCAAGCCACAAGTAAATTAAAAAGTCAAAAAGAAAGTCAAAGGCAATCAAATGCTCAACGATGAGTTCATAAGGCAGCGAAAAGGTATGAAGTAATTTAATTTAAAATAAATGTTACTAAAGTGTAAAGTTAAGATAAAATGGATTGGGTGTAGACTCCACCTTACTCCATGGTCTACGCATAGCCATACTTTGGGAGATATGCATATGCCAAAAAGTTCAACGCACATGCCCACTTTCTATAAGAGGGCCTCACTTTCAATAATAAAAAAATGATTTCTTGAGGGAGCTTAGGAATTTCCCATGTTGTCCCACCTCCTCATTTAGAGGGAGGAAATCTTCTTGAATGATTAACTTTCTTTTGTCTAGTTTCCATTTTGGTATTTCCATTTGAGTTGTTGATAGATGTTTTATGGAGCATCATTGCTAGTTTATGTCATATTGGGCTAAGCGCAAATCTTGATCACAAATATCATTGTTATATCTCTATTGGAAGCGCGTTGTCATTAACATATCTCATTTGAAGCATTTCACCCACATTTAGGCATTTCACTTTGCATACTAAATTAGACTTGCATCTCTAAAAATTAACCTCCAACTTAAGTTGGTTGTATAGACATTAGGGACCCTCCACCCCTATTGATTCCTCACTGTGATATCCGGATTTCGAGCAAGGGTGAGGTCTAAGGACAGGAGTTAAATTGAAAATTGTTTTAGAATGCTATTAATAAACTAAACCAAGAGCACCTTCACATCACAACTTTACTGCGCAATTTTGTTATCTCATGTACTTGTTACTTTGGTGGTTATTTAGCTCATGAATATTTAATGTCATTATCCTTTGTTACTTGAGCACTCCCTTACAAGTACTTTTTCATTTATTGCAATTCATGCTTATATGTTTATCTTGGTCTAACACTTGCTTTGCGGGATTATTGTCATTGTATCTTGAATTTCATTTTTGAGCAAGCACTTGTCATTTACTTTAAAGCACTGGTCTATATTTTGAACACATCATAGAATATTACTCATATACTTATATGCTTGTTAACATCTTGGAATTGAGTCTTCTTTGATAAGTGATTCCTTCTAACAAATTCTCCTAGAAACCTCACATCTTTGACTCAGTCTGCCTTTAGGGACCACCCCCCTTAGCTAACCTAGGAGAGAGCTAAAACGAAGAGAGTTGGGATTAGTGTGACAGCCCCTTCTCTGAGTTTCTTGCCACCAACCATACCTTGTGGGGTTAAAGGCTTTTCTCACTAACTTGTAGGTAGGTGTAGGCGGCAAGCGATAACAGGACCTAAGGTTGTTGGGATTTCACAAGAATAAGAAGGGGGTGAGGGCAGCCATGGAAATCATTCTGGATTATTCTGATTTTATGGTCTTTACGACTTGAGCACGCTTGAGCTGTTTATCCGAGTCTGCGGTGTTGTTTAGCACACACGTGTCTTCGAGCAAAGATCCCAACCTCATCCTCGGGGGACTTCGAGTGCCCGCTCAGGAGAGGAGTCTTTGAGGAGACTTCATTTAGGAGTTTCACCGAGCTTCAGGGATATTGGAGTAAGGATCATTCAGATTCTCAACTGGTGCTTCATTGTCTTCAATGATTCTGTGGCAGCAGAATTCGAAATTAGAAGAGGGCCAAAGAAAAGCCAAAATTTGAAGATTGGAGTTTGGGGGAAAGATTTCTGGGTTTTTTGAGTAGATTCTGTGGTTAAAATCGTGACATTTTTTGAGCAGAAGATCAGCCCATTTACGCAGTCCCTACTTAGCTAGCAGCTATAGGAGCTAGGCAAAAAGGACGGATTTTGAAAATTGGAATTAGAGAAAACCATATCTAGGTTTTCCTGGGTTTTTTTAGAAGAGACCGTGGTTAAAATCCCGACATTTTCTGAGCAGCAGATCGACCCATTTACGTATTCCCTACTCAGCGAACAACTATATGAGCTAGGCAAAAGGGGCTGATTTTGAATGTTGGAATTAGAGAAAACCATTTCTGGGTTTTAGGCAAGGATCACCTTCCCAAATTCCTAGAACTTTTTGAGCAGTGGAAGCAGCCTAACCAGAAGTCCGAAGTTGGCCAGCTGCAGCATTTCCAACAGGGCAGCACAGAGGAAGAGTCCAGCAGTAGAACAGTATTTTAGTGTGCAAACCTCAGGGTCATTTCAGCCAACTTTAGCCGGATAGAGTGCTATCTATTTTTGGCACTGTTGTATTTGTTTTTCACCTCCAGATTTAATAAAAGGCTCAGCAGTTTTTGGCTCTTTTCTGGCATTTTTAAAGTGTTTTCCATATTGTTGTAATTTTAGTCTATTATTGCTTGTATTATTGTCATTTTTCCATTTGGGATATTACAGTGGTATCATAGCATAATCTTGGCTCAACTTGTGGGAAACCCTCATTCTATGACGAGACCAAAATAAAGGTTAAACTCAGACGCCATGGCAGTAACCTTGAATGAGGTGATTAGGGTTCAACAAATGATCATTACTTCGGGAAAGGAACTGATTCATGCAACAATGGTGGATCGGGACATTATTATAGCTGATGTGGAGTCATTGGCAGCAAATTGGCGGGCATACCAATCATTAGGACATGACATTCAAGCGGCCCTCTGTTTTTGGGAGTACCGTGAACTAAGAGACAGGCACAGATCAGGGCGAATCTGGTGGAATTATGCAAGGATGGTGAGACGGATTAAGGAAGAAGATGAAAGAGTAGTTAAAGGAGCCATAGTTGGCAAGGAGACAATTGAGCATACATTCGCTAGTGAAACACCACCCATTGTTGAGGCATCCATTGATGGGGTATCTGGGGTTGTGACCGAGTTCTCTGATGATAGCATAGCATCACAGGTTGATGAGATATCGGGAGACAACTCCACCATTGTTGAGGAACCGATAGGTACAGAGGCCTCCGGGGCTATGACAGAATTGTCGGATGACAATCACATGCAGCTGACTAGTGAGCATGTCCTACGTGTTGGAGTATCTATAAAGGAGGGTATGCAGCCATCCTTTGGGCTAGCCCTTGAGGAGGTGCTAGGAGATACAGAGGTATTGGACGATGGTCGCACACAGCAGTGCCATCAACTTTAGGTCGACCTTCTAGCTTTGAAAGGGAAGGCCACATCAATACAAGAGGCTACTTTGTTGCAAAATGAAGAGCTAGAGGGCATGAGAGTGGTTTGTGCTGAGTCAGCAGCCAAGTTGGCCCACATTGGGGAACGATTGGATTCCTTAATGGTACAACTAGAGAGAACAAGGGATTGTCATAGAAGCCCCCTTTAGGCATACATAAACAGGTCTAGCAGCACTGTTGGTGTAATATCTCGAGGGGGAAATAGACAGTAATATAAAGCATACAACAAGACATATAGTGCTAGAAACAAACCATGAAGCAAATACACTTGAAAGAGAGAATGCTAAGCCATTTTATTATACTGAGAAATATAAAGAAGTACAAGTGGTGATCAGAATGATGGCACCTCGACTTGCACCGGGAAAGTGTAGGAATACTCTCAGAATGTCAAAGGGAATGGTTGCTCTCTGCTCTAACTCCAACTGCTGAAATATTGTCGTACTGCTGCAACTGCTGGAACCAAAATGAGTATTTGGGGCTACTCCCCTACTCGGAAAATGTTGATACTCTGGAATCGGTCTCTACTCACAATACCTAGAAAAGCCCAGAGAGCGTTTCTGAAATGCTCGACCTTCGAAAATGCCTCCCTTGAGGATCTACGCTATCCTCCCAAGGGCCACGCTAGTGCTGAATGCCAACCTCCAAAATATGGACTCCCTCTCTCCCAAATATCTCCAATAGGCAAGGGCTGGCCCCTTGCTCAATTCTCTGGCCCGAATCCTCCAAAATGGCACCAATCCGGAGCTCCCCCAAGATGAACTGCGTCCTCTCTCTCAAGACTGCGCAGTCCCTAAATGCTCTACTCCACAACGAAGGCAACCACAAATCCTCCTGCAAAAATTATCGTAGAATACCTCACCTGAGCAAGCACTTGAAGTCTCTCGGGGCTGAGGGTGGGATCTCCGCACTGAGACACCCGGTGTACTAAACAGTACTGCAGACAAGCTAAACAACCAGCGTGCTCCAAGTCGAAATGACAAGCTCAAGATGCATAAACATGAATGATGAAATGAGGAGGCTCTCCTTCCTTTTATCACGATGGGCCTCTCTCAACCCTAGGCCCCACCATCTCCTACGTGCCCCTTGGCCCACGCTGCCCACGTGGTCTACGTCCTCCCCTCCCTGCATTGTCCACTTGGCCACTAAGCCCCACTTCCTCAAATACGATGTGGACTTTAGGGAAATACTTTATCCTAAGTGAGTTATTTAATATTTCAGTCACTTTATTCATGCTCCAACTATAATAAGGCAAAATTGGTCAAAATTAATATTTCCAATTAGCTATCGTTAATTGGGAATATTACAGTTGGGTCACCTATTCCCATAGGAAAGAGAGAGATTGAGCCACCTAGTTAGATCTCATATGTTGACCAAGATGGTGAGATGAGTCGACATGAGTTGCACAGGGTGCAACACTCGCATGATGGAGCGATTGTTCTATGTGGAGGGATTCTTGCATTCAATTCCTCTATCAAGATTGGATGGCGAGAGATTTTGAGTTGGTACCAGGTGGAGTGGGCTAGGCTAATGGAGTCAGTTATAGGCCAGAGTAAGAGTCATCATACATGCTCAGGCATCGAGGATACTAGGGCCCCAAGCCGACATTGGGATCCAAGAGAGACCACCTACCATTTTCCGTATACGCAGATTGACTATGTCATTGGTGGTATCGTTGACCTAGTGGTCAAGCGCACACATTTTCTAGGAAAGTTTCAGTCAGCATCAATGGCTAGTCAGTTTGCAAGGTCACTCCATGGATCATCAGGTTATGTTGTGTATGCATGGAGTCACGAGATAATTAGCACACTTTGGCAGGAGATTGTTGGAGGAGGTGGAATTGGTCGGCCACCAGACAGTGCGTTGTATGGGGTTCGGGATTCTCCACAGTTATGTGGGGCATAGAGGACATGGAGGAGCATAGCAGTGGTGGCATCGATACTGGTACCTAGGGAGATTGACTTCTTGGGTCCCTCCAGGAGATTTTGGAGGGGAGATCCATTCATCGAAGGGTATGATGATGCGAAGGTAGAGGTGATGATGACATTCTAGTGCGGACTAACGCATATTGTCTCAAATTTTGGCCATCACATCCAGGGATGGGTAGGAGCATATAGTAATGAGTAGTGGCCTATAGAGGACTCAGGAAGCGAAATTTCGTTGAGTACAGGGACACTTTGTGGTATGTAGTAGCATATGGTGCAACACATTGGGCTCCTGAAGCGTTGTCTCCAAGGGTGCTTATGGACAGAGCTATGTTGCAGGAAACGTGGGTCCCACCCCCGTTTCACCCAAAAAACGAAACGGAAATGTGTTTCTGCATACCGCCTGGAAACATGTTTTCGGCCATACTGGTACGTTTCCCGTACGGGAAACGTTGCCAATATGGACGGAAATGCGTTTCCAGGCCCTACGGCCGCGTTTCCTTCCACTTAAAGTGATTTAAGTTGTGTTTTTATTTTTTTGGGTTTGCATGCCTTTTAATATTTTTTTAATTGTTTACTTTGCCTTTTGGATGCTTTGTTTACTTTGTATTGTCTTTTGGATGTCTTTATTTTTTTAATTTCACATAACATTGCTTAAATGTCCTAAATTCTAATATAAATTATAATATATATATATTGCATTTCCCCGTTTCCAAAATTTGGGGAGGTCGCGTTTCGTATCGTTTCCCGTTTTGGAAACTCGTTTCCGTTTCCTCGTTTCGTGCAACTTAGGGACAGAGCATTATATGGAAACAGTGCTCTCTCATTGATGCATTGGGCCTTAGAGCTACTGAGGTTCGACATGGTAGCATTATTCCTGATTGCAAGTGAGGAGTTGGGCCACTTAGGTGTACCTAGGAAGATGAGGATGTGTAGATCACATTGTGGTGGATGCACTAGCAGAGTGGTGGATGCATGGGCACTTATGGGATGCCCTATGGCACATGGTGACATTGGCATCTAGTGGTGCATGGGGTTGTGCCACAGAGTTCAGTGCTATGCAGAGGAGTGTAGGGGTACGTATTTGAGTGCAACAGAGGATGACGATGCACGACAGGTGGTTGGAGTGTTTCCGGTAGAGAGATCCTCGGACGAGGAGATCAAGCACACTATTGGGTTTGGAACACTCATATTTGGAGAGCGAGTTGACCACAACGCCGATTGTGAGCTTCTATTTATCACTCCCTAGCATTGCACACTGACACCGGGGACTTGGCCATCATCTCCTGATGCTCACATCATGAGCAAAAAGACCCAGGAGGATGGTATGAGACAGTTGGTTGATGGGACACTTTGTATTGTGGTGAGTGGGATCAATACAAAGAGTGACCCATATCACTCTTGGTTTGACATATGGAGGAGCACTAAGGCCTACGTCACATGGCAAGGCTAGTTTTCCTTATTACTACTCGGGACGAATGTTGCCAGTAGATGGACAGACATTTATATCATGGAGATGTTAGGGCAAGATGAGCTTGGCCTTCATAGTTTTTTCGCCATCAGGTTCCAGGAGAGGAGGATACAGTCTTTGCATGATGGGCAGTATGTCATGGTTAGAGTGGTGCAGCATCAGCATGGTGGCACCCTTCTGAGACTGCCATGGGATCCGGGCATCATTGGATTTCATGGTTTAACTACCCTTAGGGGTGATCTGGTTCCTACAGGGGAAGATCATTTAGATCTTCCAGTGGGTTTTAGTGATTCTTTGTTGGCATGGGGGACTTCACCGGCATGGAGTGATGATCAACAGGGGTAGTTCAAGGGAAGCTCATGCAGGGAAGGATTTATTTCTACAGGAATAAGATTTTATCTTCAGGTTCCCACCCTTGGAGTACATGAGATGGATGACTTAGAAGAGCAGTTGCACTTGGAGACAGATAGTACTTTATATGATTATGATGCTCTATTACTGGTGGTATGCAGAAGGCTTCTGGTACTTGTATCCGGTTGGATAGCAAGTGGAGCAAGGTGTGCTTCACATTGATTTGGATGGCTTGGGATCCTGGTATTGAGAGATCACTTCATATCAAGGAGATGCAAAGACCAGGGATGATACAGTGGCACATCTGGACCTTGGAAAATTTGCAGTAACCGTGGAGGAGTGTTAGCCAGGGAGGATGCTTGTTTAGGCATTGCTTGAGGACAAACAATTTTTGGCGGGGAGGACTGTAATATTCCTAATTAGCTAATAGCTAATTAAGAATATTAAATTTGCCAATTTTGTTTTCTTAAGTTTAGTAGATGAATAAAAGGGTGAAGGGACCCATAAACCCGACAGTTTTAATAAAACCTCTTTTCCACAGCTAGTGTGAACAGTGGAGCATCTTGTGGGGCCAAGAGACCAAGAAAGAAGCGCAGCATGTGTGAATGCCAAGGGGCCAAGTGATAGCGCAGTTAATGAGTGGACCCAAGGTTGTTGGGGTTTCACAAGAATAAGAAGAGGGTGAGAGCAGCCATGGAAATCATTTTGTATTATTCTAATTTTCTAGTCTTTACGACTTGAGCATGCTTGAGATGTTTAGCCAAGTCTACAATGTTGTTTAGCACACAAGTGTCTCCGCACGGAGATCCCAACCTCATCCCCGGGGGACTTCGAGTGCCCGCTCAAGAGGAGTTTTTTAGGAGATTTCATTCAGGAGTTTCTTCGAGCTTCAAAGATATTGGAGTGAGGATCATTCAGATTCTCAATTGGTGCTTCATTGCCTTCAGTGATTCAGTGGCAACAGAATTCAAAATTAGAAGAGGGCCAAGCATAAAAAGGCCAATATTTGAAGATTGGAGTTTGGGGGAAAAATTTCTAGGTTTTTTTAGTAGAGTCCGTGGTTAAAACCCAAGCATTTTCTGAGCAGCAGATCAGCCCATTTACACAGTCCCTACTCAACCAGTAGCTATAGGAGCTAGGCAGAAAAGGCAGATTTTGAAAGTTGGAATTGGAGAAAACTATTTATGGGTTTTTTTGGGTTTTTCTGGGTCTTTTGAGTAGAGTCCATGGTTAAAATCCCAGAATTTTCTGAGCAGCATCTCAGCCCTTTATGCAGTCCCTACTCAGCGAGCAGCTATAGGAGCTAGACAAAAAAGACATATTTGAAAATTGGAATTAGAGAAAGCCATTTCTGGGTTTTTCTGGGTTTTGGGCAAGGATCACCTTCCCAAATTCCTATAATTTTCTAAACAGTGGAAGTAGCCCAACCAGCAGTCCGAAGTTGGCCAGCTGCAACGTTTCCAGCAAGGCAGCACAGAGGAAGAGTCCAGCAGCAACAACAGTAGAGCAGTGTTTTAGTGTGCAAACCTGAGGGTCATTTCAGCCAGCTTTAGCTGGTTAGAGTGTTATCTATTTTTTGCACTGTTGTATTTGTTTTTCACCTCGAGATTTAATAAAAGGCTCAGCAGTTTTTGGCTCTTTTCTAGGGTTTTTAACGTTTTTTCCATATTGCTGTAATTTTAATCTATTATTGTTTCTATTACTGTCATTTTTCCATTTGGGATATTACACTCTCACAAAAAAAAAAAGCATGTATGACAGCTATGATCATGTGCCAATCCACTGCCACTGAACTATTATACACAGGTCTGTATTTTAATTGAACCGAACTGCTGTGTTGGCTGCCACATAAAATTGCCCACAAACTCCATGTAACATTGTTGTTGTGTGGATGTTGTTGACTGGAGTGTATTTGTTGCATGGATTTCTCATGATTTGTGTGTAGATGTTGTTGAAGGGGCAGCGTACAAGCTGATCTAATTGTGCGTTGACTGATTCTAGACAACGTTCAATCATTTTCCTCATGTGCATATTCGTTGAGCTGCCATGTGGAAAGTTGAAGTGGAAGGGCAGCGTATAGTGTGGAGACAAATTCCGATCATACTTTAATGACAAAACTTTGATTTATGGCAGCATATTTTTCTGCGTTGAAAAATCTTTTGGTTGGGACTGCGTGGAATTTCATTTACACGCGTGCATATTTCCCTTTGATAACCAATAAGTAGAGTAGGAGGGTGAGGTGGGGTCCATTCCCCACTCACACTTTTAACTCTAGACTTTGGCTTAAATCAAATCCATTATATGTGAATTAAATCACATTTTCACTTTAGCCATACGTATGCACTCAACGTTGGCTCATCGTGGGACCAATTTGACTTGATTACTTGGCATTTTGACTTTGACTTGTACCTTACTTGGTGGACCCCACATGGCTGCCATATCATCTTTGATTCTCCACTTAATTTCCACGTCACAATTTGACTTATTTTGACTTTGGAAAAATTTGTAAATTTTTCCAATTATTAATTTGTTTTGAATTTTTCTTCACTTTTGCCACTAACTTTAAAAAAGTGGATTTTGAGGGAGTATAAGTCATTTTTTGTCCCCCAAAGTGGGTCCTAGGATAATACTGGGTCTTTGAAGATGAATTTCAAGTAGTCACACTCCCCAAACATTTCCTAAGACCACTTATTTATATCATTACATAGAAACTAATTAAAAAATCTTGTTTTGCGGGAAATTTTTAATTATTAAAAAATCCTACTTAGACCTAGTCAAATTCCGTGAAATTTCAGAGATGACGTAGCATAGTAATATACATTGACTTTAGACACTAAGATGCGTTAGGGGCTCAATATTTAAGCCGTCACCCCAGATTTGGTTAATGCAATGAGTGAAAAAACCTAGAAAATTATTCGCCGCTAAAAAGAAGGAATAATTAACCAAGTAAAAAAACACTTGAAGGTGTACTCGCTTGTTGATCGAGTCCCAACATCCTAGGCTTGTTACATGGCTTTATTCATCATGCTAGTGACATTTAGACAATATCCTCGTAGGGCTACAAAATCTGAGGACTGAAGAAGAAAATGATAAGAAGAAGTAGAGTTTAAACACAAATGTTGAACTGATGATATCTGATGGTACAAGTATCCTCTGGTTCATCCTTGGGCATGGAGTCTTCACATAATCATCACGTGCCACTCCAATGGTCAACAGAACCTAAATTTCAAACCCTTTGGTAAAATTAGTTTATTTTCCCTAATTTTATTTGAAATTTTAATCATTGGAAATAAACAATAGTATAGTTTATATCCTAGACTCCATATGCCCAAGATTGAGAAGGCACTAGTGTATCTCACTTATGGCACTCATCTAAAATATAAAAATCTTTATTTTTTTAATGGTAAATTAGGATTAAATTGCAGCAAAATCTTGTGTGCTTTAGCATTTAATGACATATTGATGTATGCTCTAGCATTAGGTCTTGTTTAAAAGTGCATTAGAGAAGCTAATTAAAAGTTTTTCAAGGATTTTTAGCCATTTTCTAGGGCTGATGTCAAACTTTATTTGTTGTTACATGCATTATTAACAGTCAAAATTTGTTGCAATTTTATACCTAGTTTACTCTCAAAATTAGCCTTATTCTTATATAACTTTTACACAATTTTGAAAACAAAATTTATTGTTGTTATACACTATTGTTTTGTAGCAATATGTTGGCCTAAAACCTTAGTTTATAACAGCTTTGATTTTTTCTTGATTTGGTGAGTTTGGGTATCCTATTTAAGAATCCTTAGGCTAACCCTAGCCTTTAGATTAACCCATAGGTCTTTTAAACACAAATCTTGAACTTACTACTTCATCCATTGAAAACCCTAGTTTATCATACCCTTATCCAAGGGATTTTTGTTGTAGGACTCTTCAGGGATGTTGACCACTGAAGTGGCACCTGATGATTATATGAAGACTCCATGCCCAAGGATTGTGAAAATTTCTGAATCTAACAAATAGAAATCCTATTGCAGTTAACTGATTTGTATTTCCTACTTGTGTTCTTCAATTAACAAGTTTATTTACAGAATTATTCAGTAAATATTAATGCAAATACACTACAACCTACACAAATATACAGATCAATTACTGAAAAATAAATGAGACAATCACACAAAGGACACACTTATTTTTGGACTAACGTCCCCGGAAAAACCCAATGCAGGAAAACCGATGCAACAGATTTGAGGGTTTTTATTATTAAGCAGCAGTTTTCTGAGTACAACTAGGGTGCCAAATCCAGCTCACCCAATAGAGAAAATCTCGGCAAACAGATTAAATAGTGAGGTTTACCTCACACTGCAAGTCCCCGTTGATCCGGATCCGAACTGGCGAAACCCCAGCTCCCTCTGCGCTGCCTCTGTGCAGTAGATGCGTGGCCTGCGTGGGGATGGTTGATGACTGCGTCACCTCTTCTCTGAATCGATCTGCCTCTCGGAAAATTGAATTTCAGCCTTCCAGGCTGAGAAACCCTGACCTCCAGCAAAATTCAGACTATCCCTTGGAAACTCTGTGCAGTCCCGGCGTGAGCCCTGCATGGGTCAACGTCACCCCTTTCGGAGACTACGTCACCTCTCTTGGTGGCTGCGTTGCTTCCTCTGCGGTATATGTTGCCTCTCTGCTATGTACTCTTGGTCCTCCGACCAATAACTGCTTCTGTCCCTCACTGCTGTTGAATCACTCAGATCTTATCTTCGTCCAAACACTGCTCCGTTAGAAGAATTCGATCTCCAGATTCACTCTCTGTGTATATTCTACAACTGATGATCAAGCCTTCCTTATACTTTTCCTGTTGAGAAATCAACGATCGTGATCTAATCTTTAATCAACGGCTAAGATTAAAACAGACTTCATCCTCGTCACTTAGAAGCTTCTCACCCACATTTATTTTAATTCAATTTAATTATTTTAATTCCCTAAGTTTTAACTTAGGCTCCATCAAAAATAATTAATTATTTGAATAACATTCATTCTGGGCGGAATTTCTCCAAACGATTTCTCGGTCTTGGAGATCTCATGTGTTCTAGCCAATGTTTTGAAAATCGCGATCGGGATTTGTTGTCGCACAGATTGTCAAGGCACCGTGACAGCGGCTCAGATTGGGGGTTGTCACCTTTATCCCCAATCTCTCTATTTAAGCTGTCTCCTTGCGAGCTAAGGGAGGTAGACCCTATTAGAAATGAGGATGAAAAATCCAGGAGACACAGCTAAGACATCAAATACTTGATAAAAAGAACGAGATTCCACAGATCTAGATTAGATTTCACGTTTAAGACCAGTGCCTTATGGAGTCAAATAAAATCTCGTTATGCAATTATAAACAGGTAAATGACGATTAACTGCTACTTAATAAAACACGATTGATCACAATGATATAAAATTTAAAATGCCACAACCATGAATAACTTGAACTCACAATTATACGAGAATGCCAGATACTTGAAAGATTTCCGAAAACAAAAATATTCCAATATTACCCAGCTCAAAAATCAAAATGTTCCACAGTCAGACTTTAGATGAAAATAAAATTAGCGCATTTGACTATAGAAAAATTGAATTTTTTTTTATATTTTTGTATTTTTTTAACTTTTTAAAGATTTTTTTTTGGAATTTATTATTTTTTTGTTTATTTTTTGAATCTAAACCAATTAAAAAGCTAAATCTAAATAAAAGGTCTAATCTAAAAATTAGAATCTAAATCTAAACACAACTAGAATTAAAATTAAACTAAATGAAACTAATTTAAAATTTAAAATCTAAAAGTAAAAACTAAATGAACGAACTTAAAATCTAAACTAAAATTAAATTAAAACTAAATTAAAAATAAAACTAAAACTAATTTAAAATAAAGAATTAGAATCTAATACTAAATTAAAACCTAAAAAACTAAAATTAAGTCTAAACAAAATTAAAACGAAAATCTTCGACTACAAAAATACGCTAAGTCTTAAAATCTCTACGACTAACATTTAAATTAAAATCTAATACAATTCGAACTAAATCAAAATCGAAAATTAAATAAACAAATCTAGCTCTAAAACTTACGCTACAAAAAAAATGAAACCAATCAACGTTAATGAAACTTATGAATATACATATGTGCGTTTTGATTGTCGTTTTGCAGGTCGAGCTTGGACGCGAAGGAAAGGACGGTTGACGGGTCTGGCAGCGGACAGGTAAGGCGGTCGAAAGAGACCCGGCCAGCGGCTCAATGGCGTGAGAAAGGACGCAGTGGGAGAATCGCCAGGGGTATGGAAGATACGTCACACAGGATCGATGGCAGAAATGGCTAACGCAGAGGATTGACAAAGGTAACGATCGAGGTTCAATACAGGTCGAGGGCAGAGCTAATGGACGTCGGCGGAAAAGCTAGATGGGTAATTCAACGCGATTGTTGTGTTTTCATTTGCATTTTGCAGATCATTCAACGCGTAAGGAGATGGGGCTTGAACAGCAATGCAATGGGAGAAGGTCGATGGCTTGATGAGTGCTGGGCAGTAAGGTTCGATTTGCAAGGGAAAAAGCCAACAAAAGAATCTATTGACAGCAGACAGAGGGAGATGTTGGACGTTGAATAGCAAAGCGGAAGACGCAGAGGAGCTGGGCAATCGATTATTGCAGCTAGATGAACCCAGTACATTCGAATTTCTAGCAGAACTTAAAATTTCCTTTCAAAACTCAGATTTATATGCTCCTTGAACTCAATAACGTTTAGATTTCGCCTGACCAAAATTGAGAGCGATTTATTTCAGCGACGGTGCGCTCGGATCTTAAAAAATTACGGTTAAACCCGCCAACACCGCAAAAAGACGATGATACGAGAAGATATATACACCATGAAACAATTAAACCCTCACAATCCTAAAAAAAATTACAAATTTACAACTATTTTACACATTTAAAACCCTCATGGTTAGATTTAAATCTGTTTTAGCACAATTTTCAGAGATTTAAAATTTTAGTGAGAGGCACAAGCCTTCGAAACCCTGCAAAATCACAAATATCGTAAGATAGACCTGAAATTTAACAAATAAAGAGCTTATCAGATTTATGCTTATTGAGAGTCGGCTGGTCCAACCGAAGACTTCCCCAGACGCCCAATCTTAAAAAATTTCCCTGCACACTTAGATCTGAATCTTAGATCGATAGAGATTTAAGAAAACAACATGAGACCTTTGCAGAAAAATCAGAATGTTATTTTATAAACCCAGAAAACTGCATAAGATACCTATATGCAGATTAATCCATGAAGGCCATCAACCATAAAATACAAGAAACAAAGTAGCAGAGTTTACAGACAATTCACCACATAGATCTGAGAAGGAACATCCAGATTTGTAACCCCAAAGTCTTTATGCTTTATTCCTCAAAAAGTTTACAAGAGCTTCTAAGAGCAAGTGCACGATCCTGAGATCGGATGCCTCAAAAATGAGAAAGACCTCTAAATTTATAGGACAAGATCTCTAACGGCTAGTTTGGATGATCCTCGTCAAAATAATCTCAACCGTCCAAAAGATTTAATTATCATTTAATCCGGAGCGTTGAAATTAAAATTTTGGGGAAAAAACGAATTTATCATTTAATTCAATTTTAATTAACTCAAAAGTATTATTTTTGAGTTAATTACCCCAAAATTTTGACCTTGACTTAACCACCAAGGCCCAAGGGTCCAATATTTCTTAAAATTCTCAATATTCCCTTGGCTTGGGGCTTTCAAAATCATTTTCCAAGGACCCACAAATTTTGCCTTTAAAGATTTAATCCTAACTTAGGACCCTAAATTAATTAAATTTCTGGTTTAAGATTTTTTTAAATTAATTGACCAGAAAATTTAATTAATTGACTGAGAGGGGATTATAATTATTTTTCCAACCCTCTTTTACATGAGATAATACATTTACATACATGAAGAGGGAAAACTCATTCGTATAGACCCTCAAATAAATACCCAATTCTGCGACTCAAAACATGATCTAGTAGACCAAGTAGTTGAAACTACTTTTACAAGGACTCGATAGAACACTAGGACTCACTTAGTATGCTGGTGATAAAATCCACCCTAGCTTTGGGGTGAGGCTGGAGGGAAAAACTCTGCCAATCACTTTCATGAATCAGTGAGACAAAAAACCTCCTAGGATAGAGATCATCAACAACATACTAAGCTTACCTAGGTTGTTACATACATGGACAATCTTACTTAGATCATTTACATCATAAAATGCAGAATGGGTTTACATCATTATAAAAACTGTCGATCGATGATGAAATCTGGATGACACAAGCCTCGAACATGATAAGTCCCATTTGAAAAAATGGGGGTGTACTGCTATGGGGTCGTTGACAAAATGTGGTCAACATCTGACTCTACTTGGGGACACGTTGCTTCATCGAAGGAATGTGAGAATCCAAAATCTGCATCCAAGCAACACACAAGATTACATAAGTAGCGTCCATCCAAATATCATCATATAACATCAAGCTCATGAAAAATAGAAGCTCTTATTTTATTTATTATTCTATTTAACATGAAAAGTAAATCTATTCTAACTGCAAAAAGGAAATGCTGAAATAACAAGGAGTAGGGTTAGAAATACGATACAGAGGATGCCCTGTGGCATCAGATGTGTTCAATATAGTGTATGCTAAGCATTTGCCTGCTTTCAGGCAGGTCTGTAGGCTGCTTTTCAGATGTGCCATGTCCAATCTTGCTAATTGTAGGACTCTGTCTTATCCAAATGTCAAGCTGCTCTTGACCATCAGACGAATCAAACCACTTACTTCTTCTTTTTTGCTTCTTTCTCTTCTTCTGAGTGGGTTGTGATGTCAACAATAAGACCACTGTAGATTCCTTGTCCTCCTCTTGAAGATGTTTGTACAAAATATTTGAAGAGCTTGGAGCGTGACCAATATTATTCTGGATATACTCTGTCAATGGTGACACATAAACTTGGTCTTTCTCAACATCCTTTGAAACCATAGTGAAATCCTCCGTGTGATGAGATGGGAATGGCTTTAGCAGACAAGAAGTCTTATGATCTGTTGATGAATCTTCATAATCAAATTTCGGCTGAAACTTTTGTAATTCTTCCATTTTTTCCAATTTCTTTTGTATGGAACTCATCTCCCTGACATGCCTTACTATTAATTTCGTCTGATTTGCCTCCATATTTTTATTTCCAACAAGTGATTTTCCTTCATGGCAGTCATTTCCTGGATGTGTCTTGCTTCCATTGCAATCATATGATTCTGTATAACGGACATCTGATTAATCATTATCTTTAACCTGTTTTCCATGACAGACATTTCCTGTGCATGACTTTCTTCCATGGAAGTTATCTTATTTTGAAGATTGGTTTGGTTAGCTTCCATGTTTTGAATCATTTGCATATGATTGGGTTGCACATCCTTAATCATCTGAGCTGGTTCCTTAACCTGACTTTCATGATCTTCTATATGCATGTGATAGTCCTTACGAACAACATTAATTTGATGACTTGACCTTGCCATTCTACTAGCTATGATTCTTTTGATAACATGGGAAGTAACCTCTTCATGAAGGTCATTACAGGCTCTACAATAAGGCGGAGCTTCATCCACAAGATTTGCGAACTCAAGTTGATTTGTCGGTCTCTGCTTATTAGATAGGCCTCTTTCCTGCAAAGCATCAGTATTTCTAGGTTGGGAATTTTGCGTTTGAGCCCTTTCCATTTGGACCAACCTAGCCTATAAGACACTTATTTCCTTAGCATGATTAAGCTCCATGCTTTCAAGTTTCTTAGCATGATTAAGCTCCATGCTTTCAAGTTTTTGCATTAACTTTTTCATAGGGTCATCATCATCTTCTAGAGGTTCTTTTAACTTAGTATCTGTTAAAGATCTATCAAAATCTGGAGTTTTGGACATTCCAGATGCTTTCTTATCCTTTTCAATCTCCTCAGCTAAAGATTGACAAGCTTTATAATTTGCAGTTTTAGCCCGCCTTAACTCATATGAAGTATCAGAATCAAAAGCATCAATGTAAAAATTCAGAAGAGATCCATCAGGAGGTTTATGAGTTTGAGATATTTCTCTGAGGATGCCATTAAATCTCCTGTTAAATTCTTCAGTCGTTTCATTTTCTTTCTTTTTTATGGTACCGATTTCTCTTACCAAATGTCTATCTTCCCTTTTATCACCATATTTTTCCTTAAAATCATTTACAATGGATTCAAAAGTATTGAATGAATTGTTAGGCTTTTCCATAAACCATTTAGCAACATCCTCACCAAAAGTAAGAACAAAAGTTTTCATCTTTACATCATCGAAATTATTATTTGCAACTGCAAATCTATTCCACCAGTTAGTGAAAGCAAACAAATGAGATTTAACACTAACAACATCATTTCCTTGAAAGATAGGTAATTTATCCATTTGAGGGAGATCATGGGGATAACCCTGAATATTAGCAAAATTACATGGGGCAAAAATATCCATGATGTTGTTTTTAAGATTTTAGAAATAGATCTGTGTTCAAGAATAGTCAAAAGGTCCTCAAGAAGCGAACTTCTTGGCAAGAACTCTTGTAAGAAATGAAAGAATTGGAGTCGCCACTTGAACATGAAACTAATTCTAAAATAGAAGAAGCAATCGAGAGATAGCAGATGGATATCAGGGGGGGATTCTTGTCTGGGAGTAAAAATATGAATAAGTGGAGTCGCCACCCAAACAAGAAGCCAACTGAAATGTCCAGGTGCTAAAGATACAATGATGAAATGATTAGTGATATGACGAAAGATAAGATGATGAAAAGATGAAGAGATGAAAAGACGCCAGAAAATGTGATTCCTTGTGACAGGCTAATGAATGGCGAAAGAAGATCAAAAGATTATAAAATGTCGTTAAGAACAAGGACAGAAAAACTCTATCCCCGGCAACGGCGCCACAAAATGTTGTCGCACAGATTGTCAAGGCACCGCAACAACGGCTCAGATTGGGGGCTGTCACCTTTATCCCCAATCTCTTTATTTAAGCTGTCTCTTTGCGAGCTAAGGGAGGTAGACCCTATTAGAAATGAGGATGAAAAATCCAGGAGACACAGCTAAGACATCAAATACTTGATAAAAAGAACGAGATTCCACAGATCTAGATTAGATTTCACGTTTAAGACCAGTGCCTTATGGAGTCAAATAAAATCCCATTATGCAATTATAAACAGGTAAATGACGATTAACTGCTGCTTAATAAAACACGATTGATCACAATGATATAAAATTTAAAACGCCACAACCATGAATAACTTGAACTCACAATTATACGAGAATGCCAGATACTTGAAAGATTTCCGAAAACAAAAATATTCCAATATTACCTAGCTCGAAAATCAAAATGTTCCACAGTCAGACTTTAGATGAAAATAAAATTAGCGAATTTGACTATAGAAAAATTGAATTTTTTTTATATTTTTGTATTTTTTTAATTTTTTAAAGATTTTTTTTTGGAATTTATTATTTTTTTGTTTATTTTTTGAATCTAAACCAATTAAAAAGCTAAATCTAAATAAAAGGTCTAATCTAAAAATTAGAATCTAAATCTAAACACAACTAGAATTAAAATTAAACTAAATGAAACTAATTTAAAACTTAAAATCTAAAAGTAAAAACTAAATGAACGAACTTAAAATCTAAACTAAAATTAAATTAAAACTAAATTAAAAATAAAACTAAAACTAATTTAAAATAAAGAATTAGAATCTAATACTAAATTAAAACCTAAAAAACTCAAACTAAGTCTAAACAAAATTAAAACGAAAATCTTCGGCTACAAAAATACGCTAAGTCTTAAAATCTCTACGACTAACATTTAAATTAAAATCTAATACAAATCGAACTACATCAAAATCGAAAATTAAATAAACAAATCTAGCTCTAAAACTTACGCTACAAAAAAAATGAAACCAATCAACGTTAATGAAACTTATGAATATACATATGTGCGTTTTGATTGTCGTTTTGCAGGTCGAGCTTGGACGCGAAGGAAAGGACGGTTGACAGGTCTGGCAGTGGACAGGTAAGGCGGTTGAAAGAGACCCGGCCAGCGGCTCAATGGCGTGAGAAAGGATGCAGTGGGAGAATCGCCAGGGGTATGGAAGATACGTCACACAGGATCGATGGCAGAAATGGCTAACGCAGAGGATTGACAAAGGTAACGATCGAGGTTCAATACAGGTCGAGGGCAGAGCTGATGGACGTCGGCGAAAAAGCTGGATGGGAAATTCAACGCGATTGTTGTGTTTTCATTTGCATTTTGCAGATCATTCAACGCGTAAGGAGATGGGGCTTGAACAACAATGCAATGGGAGAAGGTCGATGGCTTGATGAGTGCTGGGCAGTAAGGTTCGATTTGCAAGGGAAAAAGCCAACAAAAGAATCTATTGACAGCAGACAGAGGGAGATGCTGGACGTTGAATAGCAAAGCGGAAGACGCAGAGGAGCTGGGCAATCGATTATTGCAGTTAGATGAACCCAGTACATTCGAATTTCTAGCAGAACTTAAAATTTCCTTTCAAAACTCAAATTTATATGCTCCTTGAACTCAATAACGTTTAGATTTTGCCCACAATAGGAAATTGAGGCCAGATTTGGCCTTTGGCAGCCAGATCTGCCTCAGATCTTAAAAAAAATTCTGATTTAAACCCTTAACCTGCAAAAGACAGCCAAATCTGAAGATATATACACCATGAAACAATTAAACCCTCACAGTCCTAAAAAATTTACAAATTTACAACTATTTTACAAATTTAAAACCCTCATGGTTAGATTTAAATCCGTTTTAGCACAATTTTCAGAGATTTAAAATTTTAGTGATAGGCACAAGCCTTCGAAACCCTGCAAAATCACAAATATCGTAAGATAGACCTGGAAATTTAACAAATAAAGAGCTTATCAGATTTATGTTTATTGAGAGTCATCTGGTCCAACCGAAGACTTCCCCAAATGCCCAATCTTAAAAAATTTCCCTGCACACTTAGATCTGAATCTTAGATCGATAGAGATTTAAGAAAACAACATGAGACCTTTGCAGAAAAATCAGAATGTTATTCTATAAACCCAGAAAACTGCATAAGATACCTATATGCAGATTAATCCATGAAGGCCATCAACCATAAAATACAAGAAACAAAGTAGCAGAGTTTACAGACAATTCACCACATAGATCTGAGAAGGAACATCCAGATTTGTAACTCCAAAGTCTTTATGCTTTATTCCTCAAAAAGTTTACAAGAGCTTCTAAGAGCAAGTGCACGATTCTGAGATCGGATGACTCAAGAATGAGAAAGACCTTTAAATTTATAGGACAAGATCTCTAACGGCTAGTTTGGATGATCCTCGTCAAAATAATCTCAACCGTCCAAAAGATTTAATTATCTTTTAATCCGGAGCATTGAAATTAAAATTTTGGGGAAAAAACGAATTTATCATTTAATTCAATTTTAATTAACTCAAAAGTATTTTTTTGAGTTAATTACCCCAAAATTTTGACCTTGACTTAACCACCAAGGCCCAAGGGTCCAATATTTCTTAAAATTCTCAATATTCCCTTGGCTTGGGGCTTTCAAAATCATTTTCCAAGGATCTACAAATTTTGCCTTTAAATATTTAATCCTAATTTAGGACCCTAAATTAATTAAATTTCTAGTTTAGGATTTTATTAATTAATTGACCAGAAAATTTAATTAATTGACCAAGAGGGGATTATAATTATTTTTCCAACCCTCTTTTACATGAGATAATACATTTACATACATGAAGGGGGAAAACCCATTCATATAGAGATAATCAACAACATACTAGGCTTACCTAGGTTGTTACATACATGGACAATCTTACTTAGATCATTTACATCATAAAATGCAGAATGGGTTTACATCATTATAAAAACTGTCGATCGACGATGAAATCTGGATGACACGAGCCTCGAACATGATAAGTCCCATTTGAAAAAATGGGGGTGTACTGCTATGGGTTCGTTGACAAAATGTGGTCAACAGGATTAAATCGGCAACGGAAAAAAATCGGAAAAAATCGTAAAAATCTGGAAAAAATCAGCACATACAAAAATATTCATTTTTTTTCAATTTTTTTAATATCTAAAGCATCTACAGCATAAAATAAGTGCATTGACACATAAATATGAAAAAAAAACTAATATATAACATGTGTAATATCATGTCTAGTGCTACATCACACATAAAACTGAATCCTGTCCTGAATACTAAGTCCTGAGTCTCAATAGTCAACTCAGCCTCAAAATATCAACAAAAAATATAATAATGTATCTCATATCATGAGTCATAATGTCATATACAAAGGAATGTCAATGCACCATATAACCTATGGTCCTATACTACTGATTTTCTCTGCCCCTCTTGCGATAAAATACAACAGCTTTGCCTTTCCCTCTAGATGAAGAAGCTGGCGGGACTGGCAATGGACTCTGTCATGCTATAGAAGTAGAAACTAAAGCACCAGAACGAGAACCTGAAGCACTAGGAGCAAAAGGAGGCAGACCACGTCCTCTACCAGAAGTAGTGGTAGGTGGTGTCACCTCCTCCTGCTGCTCCTCGTCCTCGTCCTCCTCCCCCTCCACTACCTCCTGCTCTATCCAATCAGGGGCTGACTCCATGACAGGCCTCTCAGCCTCAACCCTCCATTCAGCAGTGGTGCCAATCACATCTAAAGAGATGGCCTCCATATCAGGTGTCCTCTCAAGTTGTCTCAACCCACAGTCTAAGATTGTAGTGACAAGCCATGTCAGTGAGCAGCCCTCCCAACTGTTACAAGGGTCATAAATTAATAAATTAAATATTTAAAAAAATGTTTAATGAATTCAAAAAATACGATTGGAAAAAACTTGGAATATATTCAGTTTTTACTTGTTGCGCTTTTTAGTGTGTATTTTTTTTCAAATACCTCCCGATTCTGCTCGCATCTGAAAAGCGCTACATGTTTGTTTGAGTATTCTAATAGCAAGTTTTTGGAGTTTCGTAATACGCCATGTTCTCCCTTGCATCTACAAGTTACAAGTTACAATAAATAAGATAAACTTATAAAAGTTACAAGCATAAGAAAAATTTTTAAATAATGAAAATGCACAGCATTTTTATACAGTACTATCCTGAACGACCATGTTAAAACTCAAGGTGCCACCGCAGTACCAACCCTGTCTCTTGGATGTCTCTTGCCGTTACGATGGTTGGCACCGCGCCAAAAAACACAAGTGAAAAAGCCATCCATGACCTCGGCCATCAAATAGAAAACCATGAATAAGCAATCTCGGGGTTCGGAAGGAAGCAACATGAATGGGACGATGGGGTGTGTTGTTCCGTGATCATCAAATGCTTCATAAAGAGATTGTCTTGAAACCCCTCTGCTTGTATCATCATAATAGGCAACAACTTCTTTGGCCACTCAACAGCTTCATGCAAGTGACATTGTGGAAAACTGCCATCCACCAATCTAAGAACCTTTACCAAAGGTTACTAATCTTCACCGCCTCTTCCACTCGACCTAGAAATCTTTACGATGGCAACTTTTAACTGCAGGATATTGTCCTGCAGTTTACAGTGATAGTCAAAACACGCCCTCTAATACGAAGAAAAACATTCTCTTCAAATCTCATGGGAATTTAAAGAGGATTGAAGAGATGAAAGTAGTGGCAAATAAATGTAATAACGAGCCGCTGTCCTTCTTGTTGGTGAATGTCCTCATCAAATAAGAAACACGAATCCATGAATTTATATATAAATTTTGTAATTCTCTTTGATGATTCTCACAATATCTTTGGCAGAATCTGAAAAGCTTTCAGTATATCCCAACATCAAATCAAGGCAGATAATATGACACAAAATTGTCAAAATATGCTGGGATACCTCACTAAGCATCATGGGTAAAACATGGTTGCCGGTGTCATTATGATTTGGACAACATTTGGGAACCAACCTCCATAATAGACACATCCAGCAATCACACCAGCAATCTTGCATCTTTGTGTACGGATGCATCAACGGTTTAAACATTGTCCCCTTGGGACAGGCGACCAGGATTAATAAGGGTCCTACCCTTTGATCGATCCGACGCCGACATCACAGTGCCGTACGCGACTTGCGATGCCCTTAACTCTTCCCAATCTCTTGGTGCGATCGGCTGCTCATTTTGCGAATGCGCCTTTAAGAATCATGATATGTGGGGAGCTTTGGCAACTACCAGAGCCAACAACGACGTGTAGCATCAGTAAGTAACTGATAAAATGGATTGTTCCACGGCAACATTAGAAAGAATATCCTCAGCAATTTGCCCAACAACCTCGACTTCTTCCTTCTCCTTTCTTTTAATAAGGAGATAGATGGTTGTGCCCGGAGTGGTTCTGAGAACAAAAATGAGGGCATTCACAGTGCTGACATAAGAGCGTCTTTGAAAGGCCACTACCTCTCTTGATCGACTCCAAAGCCTGATGTTTGACTTTTAGAGTTGATTTTGCGGGTTTAGTGGTTTCTATTTTCTCCAATGAGTTCTTAGCTCTTTGTTCTTCTGTATAGGTGTTTACGCAAGGAGCCTACTTCATGCCCGAAATTTGTGCAGTGGTATTTCAACTTGTATGTCCACACTTGTGTGTTGACCACATAATTTGCAAGTCAAGTTTAATCGGTCAAACTGCAACGATCGGAGTTCACCAAATTCCACTCGAGATCTAATTTCCAGCATGTTGGAAACTTTGAACTTTGAATGTTGAAATTTGAACCTAGGGCACAAGAAAAATTGCAAGTTAAAAAATAAAATAAAAAAATTACAATTTTACATACGACATTTGATTTTCATTTTTTTCACAAAAAAAAACCATCAACTCAGTACCAAAAATAATGGGAAAAAATACATGTTGAAACACAAGCAAAAATAATGGGAAGAAACTAAAGGCACAAGAAGAAAGTATAAAAAACAAAATTTAACAAACAATTTTTTGCATTTTGACCAAAATAAGCCTCTCTCTCAATTAAAAAAAAAAAAAAAAAACACAACCAAATGCAATCACAAATGATGAAAAATACATGGGTAGTAAAAACCCATGGAAGAACAGAAAAAACAAAAAAAGGGTCAAATTTGGTGTTATGCAGAAGAGCAATTTCAGACACTTGGTCGTTAGGTTTTTGTTCGCTTGACACCAAAAGTTATTCACTTTTGTCCCAATCTTGGGCTTGTAAATCACGTATCTCCCTCCTTGGCTCTCCTCCTTCCTCCTTGGCTCTCATAAGCAAGTCTTGTCAACTAAAAATAGAAAAACAAAAAACCAAAAATACGCATTATAAACTAGGCACATTGGGTACATACGATTTTCCCCTTCGACGCGATTTTCGCGTCGCGATTTTTCAAAAAATTGCCGATAAAATCTCGGCAACCCAGCTTTCACGTTTTCATCTTTGATCAAAAATAATCTCATTTGTCCAAAATTTATTTATCTTTTAATCAAGACGTTGAAATTAAAATTTTGAGAAAAAACAGATTTATCATTTAATTCAATTTTAATTAACTCAAGAAGCCTTATTTTGGAGTTAATTTTAAAACACGACCTTGACTTAACCTGAGAGCCCAAGGGTCCAATACCTTTAAAATTCTCAATATTCATGCTTTGAGGGCTGTCAAAAAATCTCATTTTCAAGGACTTCTAAATTTTGCCTTTTAAGGGTTTAATCCTAATTTAACGCGACCTAATTAATTAAATTTACAGTTTAAAGATTTTATTAATTAATTATTTGAGAAAAATTTAATTAATTAATGAAAGGGGATTATAATTGTTTTCCCAACCCTCTTTTACATGAGATAATACATTTACACATATGTGAGAGAATACCCATTTGTAGACCCTCAAAATAAATATAGGTTTTATGAGCTAAAAAATATGAGTCTGGTAGACCAAGTAGCTCCAAACTATTTCTAAAGACTCAACGAAACACTAGGACTCACTTGGTATCTGTGATGGCCAAAATCACCCTAGCTTTGGGGGTGAAGGCTGGAGGAAAAAACTGCACAGGTCACTTTCATGAATGGGTGAGACAAAAACCTCCTGAGATAGAGATCATCAACAACATACTAGGCTTACCTAGGTTGTTACCTTACGATGACGGTCTTACTTGGATGCGATTTTACATCATTACATACGAAATGGGTTTACATCATTATAAAGCTGTCGATCGCTTGATGAAATGCAGATTCTGAGAACCTCGAATGTGATAAGAAGTCCCTATTTGAAAAAAATGAGGTGCTCTTGCTATGCGGTTGTTGACAAAGTGGATGCTTATAGAACCCATTTATGTCCCAAAAGGGTGTGCATTTGTAATGTCCCATTGGAGAGGGATATTGGTTAATTTTCATTCGGCAAGAAAGAGAAAAGAAAGATTATAAACATTCCTTCAAGGCCAAATCTGCTTCCTTGGAATGTTGAAAAAATAGGTGCAACGGGACAACTTTGCATTGGGAAACATGAACTTCGTGGGGAAGCATGAAATATTCTTGTTGTGAGACTTCCATGTCCGTGAGGAAACCGGATCCAAAGGCCACCTACGGACTCTATAGAATCACATATAAGCCCATGTTGAAGGCAGTGCACACGACATGGACCACTAGTGATGCCCTACAAAGAGGTCCCTCCAAACTACATGATCCTCATATAGAAAGCCCCATCCAAGGTCTCCAGAGTCCTATCCAGTGGTCATAAGAATCTACATGTAATCATCACAAGGCGGAATATATCAGAACATTGCTAGGAGGGCATCATTGTATAGTAAGCCTCATTTGTCCGTCTGTCTCACCATATCCTATGTAAATAATCAATACGAAGTGCTCATGTGGTGTGACTGAAGTATCACATCCTTTGGAATACGGCGCTCATGCGGAAATCGGGGGATATAAACATAAGTAACATCCTATCATGAGCACACTGCTTTGCTATTGAGCACTAAATCTATAATTACATTACTGTAAAAACAATTAAATTACCATAAGGAGGTAATGTCGAAGTGTGTGCATCCATAAAAATATACCCCATGTTTTTCTCAAAGCCAAATGGATATTAATCATGGGCTATCATAGGGATCTGAAAGTCTCACATTATGAGGGGTATTAGGAAACATATCTACTAATTGTTGACGGTTGTTTCCTTTCAAATTAAGAGGATTTGCATCAATATCCCCTGCCCCATGGAATGAGACTTACTATAGTGTAGCAGTGGGAAAGCAGCCATGGGTTCAACACAAAAGAATTGGATAAACTAAGGGTAGGTTCCATGTGCACCAATGGGATGGATAATACAAGGAAGAATGTCATTAGAAAATCAATATCGAATTTGTTTGAATATTTTGTTATGGCGGAGGTCAAGAGATACACTAAACAGCTTATTGCCAAGCAGAGATGGATACCATTTCATCTGCCATGAACCAAAGAAAGAATAATAAAAAAAGAGAATGAGAACCACAAAAGAGGGAACTAATAATAGCCTTCATGATTGAAGAGGAAATAGATTTTCTACACTAATGAACCTCATAACTCTCATCCATTGATATGAGCTATGAGCTCCATATAGAACCATTATTTTCCTTTTGCCCAGATACCAATACCAACTATTTTAGTTTTCATTTTGAGCATGCTTTTAAATGATATAATCACTTTTCTCTCTTTTAACTACATGTGATAGCATCCATCATGTGCATCGAACTTCTGTATATTTATCATTGACTGCGCCTTTGTGCTTTAATCTTTAATTTGAGAACTGTTCTTCACTTTTAGGTATAGTGTTCACCTACGGGTGTTGTCGTTAGCTTCCAGTACTGTTTTCACCTTTGGGTGTGATCAATCTTGAAAAATATCATTTTGGAATATGTCACCAAGGGCTTGGAACAAATTGTAGTATCAGGAAAATATTGGCAGAATAAATTTGAGGACTTGAAAACTCAGAAAAACTGACAACCTGAAGCCTCTCCTCTTGGGGTTAAAAAAAAAAAACAAAATAAGAATGTCTGCAGCATTAAGTGTTAGTGTGCATTGTTATTCAGTATCACCTAAGCTTTGAGTAATAACAATCATGTAGGAGTGGATCCATGTGTTACTGAGACAAGACATCAACAACACAAATGCAAAAGAAATATTGCATCATCCATTTCAAAACGTGTGCCCCCCTCAAGATCATCAAGGCCAGGACAATTTCTCCATGGCAGGAGAAATAGTGAGAACTTATGATTGGATTTATGCTTTTATACTGTCTTTTGTCTTCTTTTCATAAATAATTTCATATTATCCATATTTGGCTGTGTTTTGTTCAACAGTCAAGTCTCAAGCATGGTGCTTGTGCTAATCTTTTACATGCTAATTTACACCATTATATTCGTATATACTATGTACACGTGCCTGGTGAAAAGTGTGCAGATTGTCATTCTGCAGGCAGACAATCAGGGGTTATGTTTTGCATGTGTGTTCTTATTTTCTTGCTTTCATTTGATTTCTTTCCATGTTTAAGCTAGGCTTTATGTCAAGGTTTGTTTTTGCTTCTTTAGAGCATTAGAACTATGCTTTTTTTTATTATGTCAAACAAGTTTTTTGACTTTGTAAAATGTGTCTGAGCTTGGGATTGCATATTATGATACCAATAATCATCAGCTTTTATGTCTAGAAAGCTTGGGAAGATGAGTTTGAGAGATTTCCCTATTGTGTAGAAATGAGTTTGTCTCCTTATTATACTAAATATGCTTTAATTTCCACAGCCTATATGTAAATTGTTTTACATCAAGATGGACATATAAAAGGAAAAAAACATAATTGTACACTTGTATGTTATTCACCAAACTTGACTATGATGAGATTTTATCATGCAGTATTTTTAATCTGAGGTACATTTGTCTACTTTAGTGTATCACTGGGGATTGCTTAACAAATCAGTGATTTATTAGTGGATTGCTATGTGTCTGTTATTCAGTCAAATATCAGAGCAAGACCACTCTTGTGATTCTAAGTACAAAAAGTGGAGGAATCTTTCTTGGCTGCACTCAAAAATAGAGGCAACAATTTCTTCTTGAACAGCATTTGTGGGCTAATACTTTGTTCTGACAAATGTTACGGATAACATAAAATTTCTAGTTTTGTTTTAAGTATTTGAAAATGAAAGAAACGAATACTGAAGCTGAAGCTTGTCAAAAGCTCAATATTTAATTCACGAACAAGCGGCAGCATAGGTAGATACATATATCACATTTAGTTTCACTAACAGTTTTATAGCCCCTTGTATGTTAAGATAGTTATTTCCTTTGAGCTCAAAAATGTCATAGAGACAGTAAAAAAGGCGAAGTGGCCTTCAAAAAGATATCTGAATATGTAATGCAAACAAAAAGATCTTGGGTTATGATTGCACTTTTGCTGAGGGATCTTCTAGTGCTATTATATTGAAGAGTGAACTTGTGTTTTGAGAGTGCTATTGAAATATTTACCACTCAAACGCGGGGACCTAAAGGGGTTCCCAAGAGGAGCAAATTTAGGTTAAGTGCAACGGTGAGTAGCCCACTGTCATCACAGCTAGGGGTCTCCCTACTCTTTACAAACTTTCACCAATGGGAGGAGTCACGGTGCTTTGGAAACCACTTATAAGAGATATATCAATGAATAGATGAGAGTGACCCCTTATTCCTTTTCCTAGGAGGAGGTGAAGAATGGAGATTGCTTTCTCTTTAAGCAAGGGCACTTGACTTTCCGGGGAGGGGGTGAGGATGAAGGTATAACATCGGATGTTGAATCCTAAAATCCTATAAGGCTTGGCTTCCCATTAGTCCTTGATGAATAGTCTTTGACAACAAGTAGGACCACACGGAGACGAAGTGGACATTTGATTGAGACAAATTTAGCAACCAATGATGTTCCTATCCTGGACAAGGGTGAGAAAGAGTTCAAGTATAATAATTTATACTTTAAAAGGTCAAATTAGTCCTATCGAGTACTAGCCTTGGGAAACATCGGGAAAAACTTGATCCTAGAGCTAGGGCTTCGGATATCTCGATATTCCATCGTGTGTGTATTCAAAATTTGAGGAGACACAGGAGATCCACCAACGTTGACCCTAGGAAGATAAATTTTCTATGGTCAGATTTTTGAAAGTGATGCCCTATGTGACCTATTAGGTAGACACAGGGAAAAATGGAAAAAGTAAAAATAACGTTAAATGATCTGTCGAAGGATGGGTAGCTAATTTCACTTGAGGATATGTAGTCAAGGATAATTAAGAAGATGGAATGTATTTCTATCGTTCAAGGAGGCTTCAAAGTCAACTTCGTCCAATGTCACAAAGGCTAGAGAAGAAAAATAGGCACAAAAACATTGCTCTTCTTGCAAATGGTGAAAGGATTGTCAAGATAACACAGTCTCTAGGAAATTTCAAATTTTCATATAACACTTGGCCCATACACATATGTATATATAAAAAATAAACACATAATTCCACATTTAACATATCGACACATTTAGCCCTAATCATAGCAGACTTCAAATGTATGCAACAACAAGAAAAATGACATCAAATTTGCACTTACACGTTATAGAATTTATCCCAACCATAACATTCGCAATATAAGAAGCTTCAAGATAGAGAGAACCCAAATCCATACATCAGCTAATACATTTCATCATCCAAAAATCTCCACCAAGAAAAAATGTGAAAATTCTCTTAAGAGGGAAAATCCCAATCCAAGTGATGATACAAATGAATCCATCCAACTCCCTGTTATACACCAATTAGGAGTTTGAATTACCTAATGGGCCAACGTTGGCCCTAAAAAATAAAATAATGTGCAAATTAACTAACTTTTGGTGACAAGCCCACCAAACTAGCTCACAAATAGAAAATAATAAGCCTCTTGGAAGGTCAAATAATAATCTATGCATGTCGTAGGGCCACTCCAGAAAGCTGGGTAAAAACATAAGTGCCGTAATGATAAATAAAATCCCTCGGAAGTGATGAACAAGGGAGTGGCCTGACTATCGAGCAAAGAAACACTGTGGTGCTCCGGTGGGCGTGGGGGCACACTAGCGGCCTCATGGGTCTCCCATATGAGTCGAAGATACCGTAGACCATGCAGCAAGGGTTTAGATGATGGAACAAGTATGTGTCATTGTACAAGTCCTTTGACACCTTCAGTGTGCGTTGTAATGAACGTTAAGCACAATGTACCAAATGCATCTTCTTGTTCAAAAAGGTGGATCTGTGTCTTTGAACATCTGCGGGGATCATGGAGTGTTGTCTCATAGCAGGCCCATGGCTCTTTACACATACCCTATATGTGCCAATGTGTCCTCAGAAAGTTAGGACCCCATATGGGGAGACCAAACTAAAATGGACACCATACATGTTGATTTGGGGGTTAACATCAGGATATTAGCAAGTTTCAAATTTTGGCAAGAAGGCTTAGACACATGTTCGGATATTGTAAATGGTTTGGAAATTTCACCAAAAATGGTTTATTTAATAAATTAATTATTTTTAATGAGACCCTAAGTCTAAACTTAGGTAATTAAAATAACAATGGGTATCAATCTAAATTGTGGGTGTAACTTCTATGAGAAAGATGAGATCCAAGCCAAAATGATCTTGGCCATTGATTATTCTAATAAGACATTGAATATCAGTGAGAAGATTGTTTAAGGAAGGCTTGAAGACCGTTTGAAACATATGTATTCATGTGCATCCATGGTCAGCCATTTATACACAAATATGCAAAATTTCTCATTTTATGTAGCAAGTAATAGTGCATATAACCAAATAACTGTAGTGCAAAACATCTTTGAACCAAAAATATTGCAAACATCAGGCAATTTCTAAAGGCCTTTATAGTCAAAATAATAGCATAATCATACTATTATACTACAACTTCTGTGTACAAGCTACAACTACAACAAATCAATGATCAAATCATCAATCGTCAATCATCATCGAATCATCGTCTGATCATCCTGCGTAATCTCATCTGAAGAATGAGTGGCATCCAAGTACGCAGTAGGTTTAACAAGCCGGATTCTGACTTTCCAGTTTACCCTCTAAATTTTGGAGAAAATTAGCTCCAAAATCCTGGGTAACTGTATGTAGCAACCCCAACAAAATAAAAAAAAAAACTGCTACCCGGTTACCAAAAACCATACGAAGAAAACCCAAAAATCCTAAGGAAAAAAATCTTTGAAGCCAACTCGAAAATCTGTGTGACAACTCTCCAAGACTCCAATCAACTCTTCGTCACCGTCTCCCTCGAGCAACCTACAAAAAAACTTACTATTTCCTCGACTCGGCTCAAGGTTTGCCGAGGTTCGAATTAGATAGCGTGAGTGAAATGGGGGTGGGGGGTATTGCGGTAGCTTTAAGGGGGGGGGAATACGGTCAGGCATCGAGCAGAGTACGATTTAATCACAGACCGGTCATTTAAGTTCGGAGGGTTGGTCAAACATTTTGCCTCCAAGCTGAGTCGGACTAACTGTTTTGGAACCGGTTTAGTTAGTGCTGCTAATAGCACCGCCATTAAGTTCTTTCGCCAATTTTGTACTAAACTTATAGCCTTCTTTACGAGAAGACTTGTTCTTTTCCTTGATTTTTTATTTTTTTCTTCGACATACACCTAGGTTCAAGAGAATGTTATCATTATGGGTCCATTTGTATTTCATTTTGTGTGCAGGTCTCGTGTTCTTGTTTCGGTGTTTGTGTTATTGATGATTGGAGAGTTCTTGTGCCTTTGACAGTTGAATTCTATTTCTTGGTTGAATGCGGATGTTCTCTTTTCTAGAGACTCAATATAATCATATGTACGATACTTTTTGTCTGGGTCAATTTCTGGTGACCTTCTCTTTGGTGATGAAATAGTAGGCGAGGGAAACTTTGATTCCTCTTCCACTTCTAAATCAACATACTCTATGCATGGTTCCTATTGCTTTGTGAAGCCTTGCACTTCTACATAGAGTGGATGAAGGTACTTGTTTTAATGTCTCTGTATTCTGTTTTAGTTACTTCACCCATTTCTTTTGTGGATGTATTTTTCTTCTTTTGGTACAACTTTCTTTCTTCTAACATTTTTTCTTTCATATGTTTTCCAATATTCATAAAGAAGTTTCATCTTAAGAATTTTGTTCTTGTTTTGGAGGGTTTTCAACAGAGCTTTTAGGCATTTTCCTTCTACTTCTGCTTATTTTGCTCTTTGCTAGTTATGTCTTGTTTTTATTCCTTAAAGTGGTTTTTGACTAGAAAAGTTTCCCATTTATGTCCTAAGGTCTCTAAACGAGCTTCATTGTGAATTTCAACAAGACTGTGGTGGTATATAGTGTTGTCAATAAACTGTATCTTCCTCTGAGTATTAACACACATTTTCATGCATGTTATTCGGTGGGAAATAAGGTGAATTTGTTCATGCCCTTCAAGAAAATTACATCATGGAGACAAATATGGTGAAAAACACACTACCAAACCTAACTTACTCGCATATAATAGAACCTAGGATAACTAGAAGCAAATTCCTCCATTTAGTTTTAAAGAAATTTGTGCTAGGAATACCTTTCTTGAAAACGATGTCCCTTCTAGGACTAACTTTCAGAATGTCCTCCGGTGTCCCCTTCAATTCCTCTATTTTAGAAAGCCATCTTTCTCCAACACTTGGGAGCAGCAACATCGACTATGAAAGACTATTCACCACTATTCTGACCTCTCCAATTTAGAGTCTGTTCCATCAAAGCACGAGCAAATGGTTGGTCACCTCTCTATCAAAACCATCAAAGTTTTCTATAAATTCCCCACCATTGCACGCTCTAATATTTGTTTCCAGTTTGAGGATATCCTTCCATAAATTTCTTCCCCGTGCAAGTTCGGTCAAGACAATGCCCCATGGTGGTAGGCTTTGTCTCACAATTGTTTTTGTAGCGGAAGTTATGGAAATAGGGGTATGAGTCGAGAGCGAGATGAGGGATATAAGCGAGGTCAAAAGTGGAATAGAAATATGAGTAGAGGTTGAATGCCAAACGGAAGCGAAAAATGAAATGAATTTTCAAAAAGAACGGTATAAATTAATCGATAGAGTTAACAAAAAACAGGGTTTTCGAAATGGAGTGGTAATGTAATGATGGATGGCATATATGGGCTTCTCGCTGATTTGAATGATATGACCGAATAATTATGATTTAACCCGTAGTAATAATTAGCTTGAATGGCGGTATTAACGTCTCTATTATCTCATACTTCTAATGTTTTACCTTTATTATGAATCTAATACTTAAATACCTTTGAATTGAGAATTCTAATGCTTGTTTGTTGCTTGTGATTTGTCCTTAGGTACCTTCATTTGCTGGTTTGATCATTCTTCTTTTGGAGTCTTTAATTGTTCCAATCAATAATCGCTGTAGAAAGTTGCCAAAGCTGCAGATTCTTAGCAATTATGTAGCTATTTATTTTGAATGTGTTATTGCATAGAATGTCTAGGCACCGCGACAACTGACTCGGTTGGGGAAATTTGTCACGACATCACAATCTCTCTATCTAAAATTTGTCCTTGCTTCAAAGGAGGTAGACCCTAACGAAATGAAGGACAAGAATTGGTTACAAATCAACCAATCTAGGAGGCAAGCCCTAAAAACTGCAAGTAACGATAAGATTAGCAGTTTTAAGATCAATTATATTAAACTAGTGTCTTATGGGTTAAAGATCCCGTTATGCAATTAAAGCCAAGTAATGGATGTAAAAGCGCGCTACTAGGCGGTCATAATAAGTAATGGGTAAAAGTACCACAATCATTCATTAAGATGCTTGGACACAACGGTAAATCATAGAGATGACCATTAAATATAAATACGAGATGCTTGAAATATTTCCGGTTATGATGTCTCAATTATAGCAATCTAGCGCGGATCACGGTACAGTTAAAGGCTTGATAAGGCATTAACTGGAACCACTTCCCGATGGACCATGGTCACAATACATGGCATGTCGCGTTAACTATGGTCTTAATTTCTCACCGATCGTTCTTCTTGAAAATATCAGCTCCTAAACATAGCTGTTAATAATTTCGCGCCAGAAGGTTCTGTTCTTACGATTTGAATGGAGAAAGGGAGAAAGCGACCATATATAAACCTATAGCAATTGAATTGCTACTTGACCGAGCATTAAGCCTGATAAAACCACCATGGGAAGCGATCTGCGGATTGCTTAACTGTTGCGAACTGCTCGATTGCCATTTCTCTCCAGGTCCTTGGTGTAATCATAAAAATTTGGAATTTCATACCATTGCTCAGGCAGATAATTTAAGCACCCTCCTCATCAATTTGCTCGTGGTCTCGGTGGCATTTATAAGGATTACGTACGACGGTGAGGGCTGGTCATTCTCACCACACTTGCTCAGCAAGAATTTCGCTCGGCCTCGTTACGCTGTTGTCATCATGCCCGCCTCCGCGGCGCGGGGGCTTGGGCTCCTCGTAGTCGCTCTCTCGTAACATGTGCCTCCCTCTCTTTGCTCCCCATGTGCGTGCCTGCCGCGTCTCCCACACAGCCGCCATCTCTGCCCCGCCCGCTCCCCTTCGAGCCTCCCGGCCGTTGTCGGCCCTTCGTCCCACTATTAGGCCAAACCTCTCAACGCTGCGAGTTGAGGTTTGGTCACCTCTTGTGATGCCACTCTCACCACTTTCATCTCACGCGGCTGCGAGAAGACCCCGCTCGTTCCCCGCTCGCCCGGCTCTGCGACTGGCCGCTCCCTCCGCCGGCCGCCGGCTCTCCACGGGGCCGGCCACACTCTCTTGCTCCTCGGCCTAGAGCCTTCCAATAGGTGCCGCGCGAGGGGGGGCGGTGGGGGGGTACTCCGGTGATGCTCGGGAGCACGGTGGTAGGCTGTACACTTGCGGGGTGTCGAAGAGGCCCCTACTTTCTCATGGATCTTGTTGCTCTAGCATCCAGTTTTTTCGATTCCGGTCAAAAGTATGTACATCTTAGCTACTGCTGGCAACTTTCTTGTCGGGCGATTTACTTATTTGACTACGATTTCATTTTGTTTGCAAATCTAAAGCCAGGTTTCACTTGTAGGCGGCTAAGACATTGTGGATTAATGAGTTTTGGTTTCCCGTCATGAGCGGTCTGTTGCTTTCATCTTGTGACTATCGAGCACGGTGATGGGGCTTCCCCTAGTGACGTTGGTGCGTTTGTGCCTAATATTTTATACATAATAGAATTTAGACTTACTTAGAAAAAAAAAAAATTCTAACCCAATCTAGAAATTAAAAAATTTATATAGTCAAACTTTAGATAGGGTAAAATTCGTAAAGCTAGAAAATATTTTTATTTATTTAATACTTTCCTGTTGTTACTGGTACAAAAATTAAACTATTAAAAAAAAAAAAATTTCTAAAATTTAAAATTAAATCTAAAAAACCAAAAAAAAAATCTAAAACTAACTAAAATTAATTAATTCTAAATCTAACAATATTAAAATCTATTCTAAGCCCAGGACTATTCATTTAACCAAACCAATCTAAAAAATGTAAAACCTAATCTAAAACTAATGCTATCCAAACTGAACTAACAGAATTAGTTTAAAAATTAAATTTAAAACGAAACCTAACTCTAAACATTTAAAAACTTAAAAAAAAAAATTAAACAAAAATTTAAAAACTAAGTCTAAAACAAAAAAAATGGAATCCTAATTAAACTAGCTAAAACAAATCTAAAAAATTGAATTAAAAAAAAACCTTCAATACTAAACATAGCGATTAAAAATCTACTTGAAAAATAAATCTAAAAATTAATCTAAACTAAAGCCTACGCTAAACTTGACACTATTAAAAACTAAACAATCGAATTTAAAACCTAACATAAAGCTGCACTAACTAAAGGTCTAAGGCAGTTAAAAAAAAAAAAAATCGAACTAATATATACATCCCAACTAGCAACATAAAAAAATATGAATCCTCATTTAAAAAAAGCAATGGCTTTAGAAGATTTAACTTGTGATTTTTTTATTTATTTGATTTGCAAAATTTAGACATCGAAACCAGTTGACTCGGTTGACGAAGGCAATTAAACGAAGAAAGGAAGAGTACGACGATGGGTAAGAATGGTGCTAAAGAGTTTTAACAGAAATTTACCGGCATAAAAAGGTGAAAGGCATACACGAAAGAAACGACGTGCAGAAAAGAATGTAGCGTGAGAGAGGGACGGGGACGGAAGAAAGCTTGAACGGGGACGGTGGACGGAAGAAAGCAAGGTCGACGAGAGGTGGGTAGCAGAACAAGAGGGAATGAAGTGAGCTCGACGGAAGGGTAGGTAGCGATAAGGAAGGGTTGAAAGTCTGTTTTTGAACGGCCAGAAAGATACGATTGATGCGGATACGATAGGTTTTACCAGTACGATGAGGTGAGCGATTTTGCGGTGAAGTGAGATGAAATAACCTGGTAGTTGAAACGCCAGAAGAGATTAAATTTCTTATCAGGGTGATTTAGATGCTCCTTCAATCATATAACGTTTGAATTTGCCCCACCAGAGGCAGTTTGAGGCTGGATGGCCCTTAAGGGTTAGATACGGCTGGAATCTAAAAAAAATTAGAAATGACACGCCTGTAAGATACGTTGATCTACGAAAAATATATACACAAAAAAATTGTTAAACCACATAACTATTTAGGTTACAAAACTAATTCCTGATTTGAAAGCCTCATGGCGGTTGAACTCATTGACCTTTAATTTTAGGAAATTTGAAGTTTTAAGAGAAACTCGCCTTAAAAGACCCTATCATATAATTAAGTAAGATAAATTCGGGTAAAAACAATGTTTCTGATTTTAAGATAAAGTCATTTGATCAACGTGAGAACTTCCCAGAGCACTCAAATCTTAAAAAAATTCCGCACACTTAGATGCGGAACTTTAGATTGATAGAGATTTAAGAAAATAACATGAGATCATCGGAAAAAATCAAAAAATGTCATTTAGACAAAAAACTACAAGATATGTGTACGGATTAATCCGTGAATGCTATCAACTATAAAAATGCAAAAATAAAGTAGCGAGTTTAGAAATGAATCACTGCTGATTTGGAAAAAGGAACACCAAAGTTTGTAACCCAAAGTCTTTGTCTTTATTCATCAAAGAAATTACAAACTAAGACAAGTGCGATCCTAAAGATCGGATGACTCAAGGCAGCAAAAGACTTTTAATTTATGGACAAAAAATCTCAACGACTAGTTTGATTGATCCATGTCCAAAAATAATCTCGATTGTAAATACAGATTTGATCATCTTTTAACTCTGAGTACGTCAAAATTATATTTTGAGTAAAAACAATTTATCATTTAATTTCATTTTAATTAACTCAAAAATACTATTTTTGAGTTAATTGTAAAATTTTGACTTTGAATTAACCACCTGAGCCAGGGTTAAAATTTCTTAAAATTTTGAATATTCGCCAGCACAAGACTTCTAAAAATTTATTTTTAAGGACAACGAATTTTGCCTTCGAAGAATTTTATCTCACCTAGGACTAAAATTAATTAAATTTACGGCTTCGTTTTTAATTAATTTGTGAGAAAAATTAAATTAATTAATTGAAGGGGATTTTAATTATTTTCAACCCTCTTTACAAAAGATAAATACATTTCGACACATGAAGGGGGAATACCCGTTCGTATAGACCCTCAAATAGATACTCAATTACGCGACTCAAAACATGATCTAGTAGACTAAGTAGCTTGTAATAAAATAATCTAGCCAAATAGCTAGGGTGTTACAACTACTTTCTAAGAGCTAAGTTGAAAACACTAGGACTCACTTCGCATGCGGTAATAAATCCACCTAGCTTTGGGGTGAGGTTGGAGGAAAACTGCTGTAAAATACTTGTGGCAAAGAAACACAAGTAAATCGATCGAGACAAAAAACCTCCTAGGATAGAAATCGTCACCAACTTGCTTTAAACACCTAGGTTGTTATATTCATTTAACCAGTCTTGGATCATTTACATCATAATCTCTAGAATGGGTTTACATTGTTTATAAGCGTAAATGATGATGGAATTTGAATGGTAAAACCATGTCAATTGTGATGAATTCATTTGAAAAAATAGGTGTCTTGCTATGGGGTCGTTGACAAAGTGTGGTCAGCAAAGGAATGAAAAGAGGGATATAAAAAAGAAAAATGAAATTGAATTCAGGTTTGAAAATAAAATTTGAGATGCCAAGAAAATTTGGTTTCACCCTAGATTTTTTGTATAAACATGCCAACATTTGTTGGTTTTCATGTGTATACAATTTATTAAATATTTTATTTTATTTATTATTATTATTATTATTATTTTTTTCGGAAAGAAAAGTTTCAAATCAAGTTGGAGGAAAATCCTTCTCAACCAACTTCAAATGAATACGTAAATTTGTAACAAATTTCTTCCTTTGTCAATGACTTATGATAAATTCTTAATCGATGGTCATTTACAAGGAAGGTGACTTTTAACTTCATCAATGGTCTGATTCGGCGTACGATTATCCAAGGTTGTTTCCATTTCATAGGCCAAGCTAGTGGTTTGAAATTTTCCTTGAAAATCTTTGAACTTTGAATAAAAGTAATACCCAATCTCTTGGCCTGTGTTCTTTTTTTAATGTATTGTCATGCTACAGATCTTTGTTGTTGAACTAAGTTGGTTCTTTGGATAACATCTTGTCTTATTTCATCTTTTTCATTTTAGTTGGTCCATTTCTTGTGCTACTATGCGAAAGATCAAGACTAATTATAACATTTTTTGAAATTTTTACTTGAAACTCAATAGGAAACAAGACTTGCTTCCCATAGAAACAGGGTTCATAGGGAGTGTGTTTTGTGGTGTCTCTCCATGTGGTGTAGTATGCCACCAGCTGGAAGTTTTAACACAATCTCTTGTTATGAGTACACAATCTTCCAAGCCAGATAGCCCAATTGCACTTTGTTAGTCGGACTCTGTGTCCATTTTCATATGGATGATATGAGTAGAATTCCGATGTTTGATTTTGTATTCCTCCATTATCTTACCTTGCTGTGAATGTAAATTAGTACCTTGATTTGTCACAATTTCCCTTGATTTTTAAAATGAATAAAAATGTCCCTAAAAAGAAAATGAAACTACAACATTTTTCGGTGTGAAAAAGTGCTTTAGCTTTACCATTTTGTAGCCATAATCAATACAAACAAGAATGTACATTTTTTCTGTTTTGATGGTGGAATTAATAGGGCCAGCTGTTGGGTTTTCTTGAGTGTTGGGGTAGCATGGGATGTGTCTAGCTCCCCAAAAAATTTGTGGAGGGAGCAGTACATGAGGTCTCAAGACCTAGAAAGGGTTTTGGAAATTTGATCCGGTTTTGGGGAGATAATTAATCAATTAATAATTTTTAATTATGGACCCTAAGTTTAACAGGAAAAATTAAATTTAACAAGGTAATTAATTAAACATGTGATGAAATTGTCTTCCAAGTCACACGGATCAACTTTCTTTTAATATTTTATTAAATTCTAGATGCGGTCATGGTCATTGGTTTCCCAACAAAGAAGAGTATAAAGAAAAACTTGGGGTGTTGGAGGGCACACATGGAGAGTGAAAAAACACGGAACTGGTGGAAATTCTGGGTGTGGTTTGCTAATTTCCAGTGTTTTAAGCTGAGAAAGGTGGTTTGAGCAAGGAGACAGGCACGGTCTACAAGGCACGGTTAGTATCGGCGAGATGCGAGAGAAAGCATCTGAGCGAGCGCAAAAGACGAAAACGGTCGCAGTACGAGGGAAGGCGACTTGACTACGCGGTGCTTTGTGGTCTCCTAAGCGACGTTGAGCGATGGGGAATCCATTTGGGTTACGGAAGACCCTTGAGCAGCGTGGGTCTTCTCTTGCCCGTACGGGGTTACGCAACCCTCTCCAAGACGCGAGCAAGGGCGGGGAACTTGCTCAGGGCACAAGGCGGCGTTGAGAGTTTTAGGAGACGAAATTTGGGCGAGTCTTGCAATCCCGTTTGAGGGTGTAGATGGATTTAAAGAAACAACGGAGTTAGCGCATTTTTCTCATCGGGTTAACCAATATGGTGCCTAAATTTGTTTTATTGACACTTAATAATAAACACCCTTCAACGTGGAAAGATCGGTTTTTCATAGCATTGGTTTTACGGGGACAGTGACAAGAAAATCTTGTGTCACTTGTCTATTGTGCATATGCGCACTGCCATTTTAGATGCGAATGGGTAGAAAGTCTGTATGTGTTTACTTCAATATTAATACGAAAGTTCCTTGTTAATAACTTGTTAAGTAGAGACGTATAACGAGATCTAGCTGTGAGTTTTCTGCATAGTAACATTTAAAATTTCACACCGACAAAATCTAAGCCCATTCTCGAAAGGGTTCAATGAGTACCTAAGGTTGTATAGGCATTTCATTAGAGGGAACATAAACTTTTTGTTCTTTTGTGACTATCACATCTCTTAACATATTCTTTGGCATCGCTTAAAGAGAGGCCAATAATATCTAAGAGAAGGAACTTTATAAGCTGGTTCTTTTATCGAAGAGAGTACCCTCCACATGGCTCATCATGGCAAGCCTTTAGTATTTACAGTACTTCATCTTCTTTAACACATCTTCAAATGATTAGATACGGACACTCTCTTATACCATTGTTCATTTGTCCATGAGTAAAGATGCACTAATTTGAATTACCTTTCTTGCTATAAAAGAAACAAATATGATAGTAACTTTCAGTAGCAAATAATTAGCAATATTTTAAAACCATGGAGATTTAATAGATACTACAAAAGATATTCTTGAGAATATTACCTTCTACGGGTATATCGTTGTTCTCATTTTGAATCCTAGATAGAAAATCAACAATTGTATTTTGTTTTCTTGGTCAATCCAAAATAGTGATGTCAAATTCTTCTAACAACAATAACCATGTTGTAATTATTGCCAGTAGGGGTAGTTTATTGCGTTAAGTATCTAGTGCACCGAATGATACCAACTGTACCCTAAAGGTTTCATAGCGGTAGTCTGATGTCTAAATTTATTGATAGCATGGACAACTAAAAGCATGTTGAAAATCCTAAGTTTTTCACAGTGTTATAAAACAGTATGATGTTTGATCCCAACGAGGATCCATCTTGAGCGAGTTGAATTGAAGAATGAAAGAAGGCGAGAAAGAATAGAGGTTTATATATAGTGAAAAATATTGAGAAAAAGCTGACACGGCATTAACTTGATTAATTAGTTATTATTCAAATTGTATAATAAATTTTGTTGTTTTAATTTGCTTTAATAAAGTACATTTTTATAAATTTAATGATAATAAATATAATAAATTATTATAAATTAATTTATTGTATGTTTATAATAAATTTGTTATAAAATTTTTAAGAAAAGTTAAAAATAACTTTCTGTTATTAGTTTAATAATAATAATAATTTAATTTAATTTATTAATAAATGTTAATAAAAGTTAATAAAATTAGAAAGTGTTTTTATATGAATTTTTTATATATAAAAATTTTTACTAGCTTATTTTAAGTGAATTATTTTTAATTGAATTACTAAATTTTATTATTATTTAAAATAAGATCATTAACAAAATTAATAAATATTAATTCATAAAATTAATAATTAATAAAAATAAATAATTTAATTAATATTAACATTATATATTTAGTAATAAGTATTAATAAAAATCACTTATTGTTTATAGTGCAACATATATTAATTTTAATAATCAATATTTATTTAATTAACTATTATTAATTTTTTCAATCAATCTAAAATTAACCTAAAATTAACAATGATCATTATTAAATAACTTTGTTTTATTTCATTTTAACAACAACTGAATACTAATGATAATTATTAATTAATTAATTCTTGTTAAAATAAAAATTAATTAATAAAGATAATTATTAAAGGTAAATAACTTAGTTAGTTGTTGCAACTACCAAACCTAATTTTTTCGGTAGCAAACTTGTGATACTGTACGGGTAGCTAAGTCCCCCGATACGGGGATACGAGGATACGGGTTCGAAGAATAAATGCGAAATACGGTGGCCGGAACGGAGATATGGGATACGATACGTTATATGTATATATATATATATATATATATTAAAAATTAAATATTTTTAAAATTTATACAAGGTCATTGGTTAAACATGTAGATATTGAATATACGCAGGTCCTTACAATCATCATTGATACTATAATACAAATTACAATGATACATTGATACACCATACATGATACAATCGTCAAATTTACTCGGAAAGACAAGATTGAAGATAGTAAGATACTGTAGTTTTTTCATTAAGTCATCAGAATCAAAATGTGTTACATAACAACACTGCCAATGGCAAATAGAAATAGAAAATACAAAATCAACTACAATCTACAAGACTACAAGCCTGAAGCCTCAATGAGTCAGAGTCATCAATCCTCATAATCGGCATCACTGTCGAAATCCTGATCATCATGCTCACCACTGCTCTCCTCTGCCTCTGATGCATCCTCCTCCTCTATCATCTCTGCATCTGCTGGTGTGGAGGATGACCCCTCTAATCCATCATCAAATCTGACAGGCTCTAGCACTGGCGCATTGAGATCCAAGTTGGCCAATGCCAACTCAACACTGCTGTCCAGACCCATATCATCGGGAAAGACATCCCACATCTTTGTCTTTCCCTTCAACCACTCCTCCCTCTGCCTGTAGATGAGACGAAGGTTGGTGTGCACATACACCATTGTCTCTGCCCTGGACTGCTCAAGCCTGCTCTTCTTCACACTATACAAATTCCCATATGTGCTCCAATTCCTCTCGCAACAAGAGGATGAAGTCACTTGAGAGAGGAGCCTCATGGCTAACTGCTGTAGAGGAGGGCTTGTTGCCCCATGAGTTGCCCACCAAGAATGGGACCTCTTAGCCCCCTTGTCTCGAATCAAATCATAGCCTCCAAATCGCCCCCTGGCAGTGGAAAAATCTGCAAAGGCATCCTCCACCTCATCAAGGGATGCCCTATCCTGAAAAATCCTCCTCAATGCATCTTTCCTCCCCTGTGAGATTTCAGAATCCATGTGAGGAGGGAATCTGCGGGAAGGTCCACCATTCAGCCACTCATGGCTGTAGTATTTTGGGTTCAAGGAGTGAGCCAAACAATGTAAAGATGTGCAATTCCTGTCCCATCTGCTGACAAGAATATCTTGTATGACGGTGAAGAAGGCCTCAAGTGATGTCTCATACTCTGGGCACTGACTCTGTAAAATAATGGTCCTCACAGACTCAATCATGGAATCCCATCCCTCATAAACCTCTCCTAGGATGGGTTGGTCTGTATCTGCAAATCGGAGCAAGGAAATGATAGGCTCCATGATCTGAATAACTAGATCTACCTTCTCCCACCATATATCATCCAACACTATGTCCTTCACCTTCTTTGAGGCTGCTTGATCCGTCTTTCTCCAAAAAGACCAAAACTCTGAAATAACCATGGACCCAAGAGCGGTCTTGACCTCCCTCAACCTCTTCAACATGATGAATGAAGAGGCAAACCGTGTATCTGCAATCTTCAACAATGATAGATTGTTGTACTCCTTGTAGATAGTGAGGGCATTTGTATGGTTTGTTACAAAGTTGCGGATATATCGTGCATCCTCAATAGTGGCTCCAATCCAAAGCACATCAGAAGCAATAGATTTCAGTGCCAAGTTCAATGAATGGACAATGCAAGGTGTCCAAAATACTTGTGGATATTTTGCTTCCACAATCATGCCAGCGGCCTTGCAAACAGGTGCATTATCTGTAATGATTTGCACACAACAATCCACACCTACACTTTCAATAACTTTGAGAAATAACTCACCCATATATTGTGCATCCTTGTACTCTCCAAATGCATCCATTGCTTTCAAGAAAACTGCACCATTCGTGGATGACACCATGAAGTTAATGAGTGGGTGGCGTGCTGGATCTGTCCATCCATCAGAAACAATGCTAACCCCAGATGTTGGCCATGCCGATTTAATAGGCTCAAGCATTTTGTCCACCTCTTTCTTTGCCTTTGTCAACAATGTGGTTCTGAGCTTCTCTGACCCAGGAGGCACATACCCTGATGGAGCCCCATGACAAAGAGCTCGACACATCTCAATAAATAGAGGTGACCGTGCAACATTAAAAGATATGAAGTTCTGATAGAAAAAAAATGCAATGGTGAGGTCAAGCTCTTCCCTTTTCTCTTTTTGGAAAACCTTGTCCATTGGACCAACTGCAATTGCCTTTCTCTTTGCTAATTCTCCCCTGCTAGAAGTCTCAAAAGGGAACTTGCTGCTGCTTTTCCTCAAGAATGGAAGGGGGTCATCAGTCTTGGATTGTTTTGATTTTGCTGCCACATTTGCCTCACCAATACTTGCCTCTTTCTGCAATTTCTTCTTATCTGACAATTCAATTGTTGTACAACATTTAATGCCACAACCTGGAATACCCAACAAATGAGCTTTCACACGGAAATGTGTGCCTTTGAAATGGCCATTGCAAAAATTGCATTTCCAGTCACAATTTCCTCCTCCCTTTTTTGCTGCCCCTTCCTCTCTTGTTGCATATTTCCACAATGGGTATTTGGGGTCAACAATTTGTTTTCCCTGCACATTTGAAGCTACTATTGCAGCCCCACTTCCAATGGATGGCATACTTGCAGACTGTGATGAAAGAGGGACAGGAGGGGCATCTCCAATGGACACATTCTTCCCCTTTCTTTGCCCCTGTCTTGGTGCCTTTGATTGAGCCATAAATACTGTAAAAAATAAACAAAAACAATTAAATATATAAAACATATGCACATGCAAACACTAACAACAAACTAAATGCAAAATATAGAGGGACAATGCACTTACCGGATGCCCGAATCTCTTCGAAAGAACACACTTGCTCCTTGCTCTTGCTCCTTGCTCTTGCTCCTTGCTCTCCTTCTCACTTCACAAATGAAACACAAATGAAATTGGTGAGAAAACATGAGAGAAGAGCCACATTTTATAAAAAAAAATCGCGATTTTTGGATGCCGCGAACCCGGCCGTACCCGGCAGGAAGGGACACGAAGTGTCCGAACAGGGTACGGTCGGGACACGGCGTGTCCGATTTCGGACACGCCGTGTCCCGACCGTACCCTGTTCGGACACTTCGTGTCCCTCAAATTGGGGGCGAATCCGACACCTAGAGGTGTCCGACACGGGGATTCGGGGATACGAGGGCATTTTAGGAGTGTCCGGTTTCTTAGACAGCTCCTGTACTGACTTGAGGAGCATGTCCCCAAACTTCTTTGCATCACTATCATTTGCCGTCACTACTGGATCCTGTTCTGCGTTCACTACCGGATCCTGTTCTGCGTCCACTATTGGAACCTGTTCTACGTCCAGTACTGGATCTTGTTCTGCGTCCTCTACTGGAACGCAGTCACCCTCTCCGTAGGTGATCTGCAACCTATGTTCTCTGTCACGGTACTTCCTACCCCTGTAGCAAATGTACGGCTTCTCTCCCGGTGTCATAGACAACTCGCTCCACAGGCTGAGCCAGGTCTATGAGCTTTGATACCACTGTAATATCCTGAAAGAGAAATAACCAGTAATACAAAGCAAACAACAAGATACAAAATGCTATAAACTGAACATGTAGCAAATACACATGAAATAGAGAGAATACTGAGCCATTTTATTATACTGAGAAATAGAAATGAGTACAAAAGGTGATCAGGAGTGATGGCACCTCAACTTGCACCAGGCAAGTGTAGGAATACTCTCAGAATATCAAAGGAATAGCTGCTCTCTGCTTTGCGTCCAAGCTTCTGGAAAATTGTCGTGCTGCTGCTACTACTGGAACAAAATGAGTATTTGGGGCTGCTCCCCTACTCGGAATGAGCTGAAACTCTGGAATCCGGCTCTACTCAGAATACCCAGAAAAGCCCAGAGAGCGTTTCTGGAAAGGATGACCCCCGAAAATACCTCCCTTGAGGATCTATGCTATCCTCCCAAGGGCCACGCTAAGACTGAATGAAATCCTCCAAAATATGGCCTCCCACTCTGCCAAGAGTCTCCAATGGGCAAGGGCTGGCCCCTTACTCAATCTCCCGACCAAAATCCTCCAAACAATGCCACTCCGGAGCTCCCTCAAAATGGACTACATCCTCCCTCTCAAGAACTGCGCAGTCTCTATGGCTCTGCTCCCCCCACGAATGCCAACACCAATCCACCTGCAAAATATTGATGAGACTACCTCACCCGAGCAAGCACTCGAAGTCTCCTGGCGGTGAGGGTGGGATCTCTGAACGAAGACACTCGATGCACTAAACAGTGCTGCAGACAAGCTAAACAGCCAGCGTGCTCTAAGTTGAAGTGACCAGCTCAATATGCATAAACTCGAATGAGGAAATGAGGAGGCTCTCCTCCTTTTTATAGCATTGGCCTCTCTCAACCCTAGGCCCCACCATCTCCTACGTTGCCTCCATTTGGCCCACGTTGCCAACTCAACTACGCTGGCCATGCTCACGTAGTCCATGTGGGTCCCCCATTCACGTGGTCACTTGGCCCCCCTTGGCCCACTTTAGTCACAACGTTGATGTTACTAGGTGACTTTAGGGGGTGCACTTTATTCTAAGTGAGTTATATTCCCCTCTTACTCACTTTTATTTATATTTTAACTATAGAAGGCAAAATTGATCAAAATTAATATTTCCAATTAGCTATCGCTAATTGGGAATATTACATTATGTTTTGACCGAAGTTGACGTTCTGTTCTATTTTGGCTTGCATCGACCAGCGTTGACTCTCTATGACTTGGGCTGATTAGATCTACATTCAGTGAATTTATGATTTGTCTTAAAGGCATAATTAAAGGAGATTTTTAATCGAATTGTTCTAGCCACTTTGGATGGCTCTGACGACATATTGGAACTAGGATTTCACCACAGGTCAAACCTGAGATTTTCTCTCCTTTGACTAAGATTTTTGTTGTTGTTTTAATTGAGTTTGAATGAGGAAGGAAGGTCGAATTTAATGCTAGATTGACGAAACTTTTCTAGGCAGTTTGACCGTTGACTAATTTGTTGCAAATCATTGACTATTGTTCATTGTACCTCCACAAGGCCAAAAATCGCAGTGTGGTGTCTTTGACTATATTTGGCATTCTCTCTCATCATTGATTCATTTTGGATTGGTTGATTTGAGATAGTCAAATTTTGACTTTCACTGGTTTATGGATGTACAATTGGACTATGTGTTGAAAATTGTAACTAGGTTTGGTCTTCATAATGACCTCATTGTAAATCATGACATTAAATATTCTTTATAAAGAAAGAAAAAGAAAATATATTTTATTTTTTGGATTATGGGTTTCATACTCAAATTTGAGTCAAAATCATGTTCTTCATGCTTTTATGTCTTCTAGGTCTTTCTAGGATAAAGAATATTATTGGACATGTGTCATATTCCCATTTGGACTCATTGTAACAAACAAAAATATATTTATTTTGTCAAGAAAAAGCCATGGAAAAGCCCAAGACGAACTCGGCCCAAGGAAAAAATCAAGTTGGCCTAAAAGGAGGGAATTCAATCCTCAAGAAAGGCTATATAAAGGAGGGTAATTCGACTCATTTGGCACACTCACTGAAGCAAGTTTGATCTGCAATAGCGAAGAAGGAAGAAAGTGGCTGGAGGGGCAAAGAAGAAGGATAGAAGCTTAAACTTGTTCAAGGATCATCTTCTCTTGTTTCGCTCTAGAGTTTGTGAAGCTGCCAGTTGCAAGGGGTCGAAATTTTGAAGCAGTTACAAGAGGTCAAAGTTCTAGAAGCTGCCTTGAAGAAGATCTTATTGAGGGTTGGCTTGGGGCTTGGATGGTTTGTTGGCTCTGGTCTTTGAGTCTTGGAAGTCTCTTTGTAAGCAAATTCTAAAGAAGAAGAGAAGCATTTTCCGAGTTTTCCCTTCGGAGGGTGTTATGAATATAATTCATATAAAAATATAATAAATATAAATATGATAATAATAAATAATAAATAATAATTGATTAACTAATGGTTAGTTAATTAGTAATGAAGAGACATGTCTTAGAGACATGACCGTTCATGAAAGGGCACCTGCCTAGGGTATATAAGTAGGCCCTCATTCTCATTTGTAATCATCTACCTCAATTCAAAATACAATAATCAATATACAGTTACATGTCTTACGTGTGAAAATTTATGAATCCTTATTATAGAAATCCTACTACTAACTATTGATTTACTTCTCCTACTTGATTTATTACACAAGTTATTTATCTGAATATTCAGAAAAACTTTGAAGTAAACACAAATAGCAACCTCCACAAATACAGATCCTTTGCTGAACATCACGCACATATGACAAATGACAGATTTTTCAGACAAATGTGCTCGGAAAAACCCAATGCAGGAAAACCAGTGCAGCAGCTCTAGAGGGTTTTATTATTATACAGAATCTGAATACAACATTCTGGGCACCAGAAACATTTTTCCCTACAAAGAAATTACACGGCAGTTGTACCTTATCACTCAGAGACAAAAAATATGTCTAAATCACACCCTTAATCGGGAATTATAGATAACAAGCCCTTTCTGGCCCACTGGAACCCTCAGCGCAGCTCCTCCAGCCTTTGCATCAACCCTTCTAGCCCAGCCCAGCCCAGCGTCTGCGCAGCACAAGCTACCCCTGCATCACTTTGAAGGCCTATGCGCTGCCTCTGGGTCACCCAGAAGGGTGCGCACTCCCTGGTACGATGTTGTCTCTCTGCTGTTGTATTCTCAGCCTTGGATTAAATCATCCCTTGCCGATCTCTACCCCTCACTGCACTACAAACTCACTACGAAATTCTCGGCAAACCCTGCCCCAGAATTTCGACTTAGGTTACGTGCATCCGATGTGTGTGTGTTTTCCAACTAACCCCAAGCCTTTCCTTTATACTTTTCTTGTAGGCAAACCAACGACTGTGATCTAATCTCTAATTGACAACTGAGATTAAAAGAAAGTTTGTTCCACGTTACTTAGAACATTTCATCACATGTGAAAATTAATTCACTTTCCTATTTTTAATTTCCCTAAGTTAGACTTAGGGTCCCCATTAAAAAACTTAATTATTTGAATATCCTTTACACCAGATGGAATTTCTCCAAACACTTTATGGGTCTTGGACATCTCATGTGTTCCAGCCCCTCCACAAAGTTTCGGAGCTAGAGCACACCCGATGCTACCCCAAAGTCTCAACACTCCCTCTTTGCGAGGAGTGTTCTCTAGCAATACTTCCACACTAAAGCATTGCCCTGATCTCTGGCATCGGTCTCCGCGTTAATGCTTGGCCTGCTTCCCTCCATCTACTGCGTTGTTGCTCCCTGCACTGTTGACCATGTCTCTGTCACTGACAGTGTAACATTTGTACTACAACTCCCTCTCAAATTGTTGCATCGTGCTGCCAACTGCTTGTGAAAAATCCTAGATCTGGATTCCTACTACAACAAATATGAATTACTTCTCCTATTATTTTGATAATTATTTCATTACATTGAAATACTGAAGTAATTACTGACGCAGTCTACACAAATAATGTTGCGGAATATATCTAAGTGCTGAAACAATCTTAACAAAATACAATGAAAAACAACCACATTTGACACAGTTATTTTTGGACTAAGTCCTCGGAAAAACCCAACTTGGGAAAACCGGTGCAGCAGATCTGAGGGTTTGTATTATTAAGCAGCAAAATCTTGAATACAACTAGGGTGCCAACATCTGGCAAACCCTTTAGAGAAATCTAGACAGCTAAAATGACTGTGAGATATACCTCACTCAGCAAGTCTCCAGCTAATCAAAAACAATGTTGATGAAGCCCTCACTGCCTCTATGTGAATGCTTATGCTAAATCTGCGTAGGCCAGCTAGAGGGACTGCATCGCCCCTTCCTATAGCTGATCTAGCTGATCTGAAGCTGGATTTTGGCCCTCTTGGCTCAAAACCCCAGCCTCTATCTTTCTTCGGACTGGCTCCAAGAGACACTGCGCTGGCTCTACATGATTCTCTGCAGTAACTGCATTACCCTAACCAGAAACTGCGCTGTCTCTCTCTTGCGTTGATGCTGCCTCTCTCTGAAATGTATTCTTGGCCCTTCTGACCAATCTTTGCTTCTGCCCCTCTCCGAATTTGATCACTGAATCAAATCACTTAGCAAACCCAGCCCTAGTGATTTGTTCTTCATCAAAAGTTGTGTCTCCTCACACAAATTCAAAAATGCTCAATGGCTCAAGTGTCAAGTGTATTTTCCATAGGCCCCTCACCCTCCTCCTTATAATCTTCCATTGACTCTTCAATGGTCCAAATTAAAACATAATCAAGGGCTAAGATTAACTTGGAGGTGATCCATCACTTTATCTAGAAGATTCACACTTGATTTAATTAATACACTTTAATTAATCAAATTCCCTAAGTTTAGACTTAGGAAAACATTAAAAAATGATTAATTAATTTAACTAAATCATCTCTAAGTGGAATTTTCCAAAACCATTTCTGGGTTTTATGGAATACATGTGTCTTAGCCTATATACAAAATAACAAGGCTAGAGCACATCCGATGCTACCATAAATCAACACTCCCTCTTAGCGAGGAAAGCACTCTAGCAAAACACCTCAATGTGTTGCTGATCTAACTTCTGGATCATCTTTGATGTGTTGTTGATGCTAATCACCAACAGTGCACAAAAATGTTGCAACTGTACTGTTGTTGACTCTACATGTTGTTGCCAACTGCCACTGTACTGCAACTCCCTCTAAATTCTGCAACCATGTTGCTGCACTGCGTGAGCACCAATCCACACTGCGCTGCCTCTCTGTGCACTGCGTTGCTGTTGCTCATCTCTGTTGCTACGGCACTGTTGCTACTGTTGCTAATTGCAACAGAAAAACATCCGAAATTGGACAAGTAAATCGGCAACTGGAAAAATAAGACTGATTGTTGCTAGTTTCTGCACTAGCTCTCTAAAAATACTACGCTATTGTTGCTCTGCACTGCGTGAGCACTGCTCTACACTGCATTGCACCAGTGTGCACTACGCTGCTGCTGCTGCTACCTCTTCTCTGCGCTGATCAGGCTCTAGTACTGCTAGCCACTGCATCATCTCATCATCTTCTGCTGCAATTGTGCATCCTGCTACTGTCCTTAGGCTGTCGTAGCTCACATGTGATCCAAGAGTTCGGAAATACTCAAGGATCCCACCTCCTTGTAGATTATGGATCTACAAATCCAAATCGGCCCACTTTTCTCCTTTTGGAATATGAGCTAACATAGCACAATCTTTCTCTGCCTCAATCTTGGCAACTCTTGCATGTGGATCTTCCTTCTCCTCTTTATCCTTTTTCTTAAGAGGACATTGTGTGGCATAATGCCCCACTTCTCCACACCAGAAGCACTTGATCTTGGATAGATCTTTCTTCTTCTACTTTTATTGTCCTTTTGATGCAAGGGCAGTGTTATCTTCTTCCTCCTTCTTGACCTTTGAACTGCTACTACCATCCTCCGAGTGGATTTTTACGAGATCTCTCCTCAACTCCTCTTGCTGTAATGCTGCCCACATTGCTTCCCATTTTGGAAGCCTTTCTCTACCCAATATACTTTGGACGAAGACTTGATAATATTTGGAAACAGAGTTCAGCGTGAGCCTTACTAGCTCTGAGTCTTTAGGATCAGATCCTACTGCAAACAGTTGATCTCGGTTCTCCTGAATCCGAGACAAGGAGTCAAAAGGCTCTCCCTTCTTCATCCTGATATTCCGCATCTTCTCTTCACGGTACATCTTCCGCTGCTTGGAAGATCCTTGGTCAAGCTTTTCTAGCCCTACCCACATTTCTCTATCAGTGTTTTTGGCTACTATTTGAGGTACAATATGATTCTTCACTCCATCTAGGATCAATCCCTTGGCTCTAGCCATATTCTTCTTGAACGGCCTCAGGTGTGATGCATCAAGAGGTTCTGCAACTGCGTTATCTATGAGGGCTTTTAGATCGTGTTCATCAAGGAGAAACTCTATCCTTGATTTCCAGATAACATAGTTGGAGGCACCCTCCAATCTATCTTGGTCACGTAGTCTGTTGCTGGCCATCTCCTCAATTGTCGATACCTTGCTCTAACCCTCTGCTCAGATTTAACTTACACACGCCTTGTGGAGTAAGTCACTTCTTCTGTTGTTGCACGGGTAAAAAAAAACTAAGTTTCTTTGAGTAAGAAACCCTCTGAGATCAAGAAATCCCCAACTGTGTTTTTCAAAATTTTCTAATGCTTATGCACCAGCTCCTACTGTTGTGCAATAACTGCGTCCTTTAGCTACTTTGTCTCTTCTACAACTGAAAAGCTTACCCCTCTGTCAACTCTCTCAGAGGGAGACTTTTCTGCACTGGAATGCCCTCCTAACCTCGACGGCGTAATTTTCTGGGAGGGTCTCTTTCTGCTTATAAAGAACCCAGACTCTATAGCGTTGATCTATTGGTTTTCTTCGTTTCTCCTGCACTTTAGCTTAAATAAGCTTTGATACCATGTGAAAAATCCTAGATCTGGATTCCTACTGCAACAAATCTAAATTACTTCCCCTGTTATTTTGATAATTATTTCATTACATTGAAATACCGAAGTAATTACTAAAGAAGTCTACACAAATAATGTTGCGGAATAAATCTAAGCGCTGAAACAATCTGAACAAAATACAATGAAAAACAACCACATTTGACACAGTTATTTTTGGACTAAGTCCAAGGAAAAACCCAACTTGGGAAAACCGATGCAGCAGATCCGAGGATTTGTATTATTAAGCAGTACAATCTTGAATACAACTAGGGTGCCAACATCTGGCAAACCCTTTAGAGAAATCTAGACAGCGAAAATGACTGTGAGATATACCTCACTCAGCAAGTCTCCGACTAATCAAAAACAACACTAATGAAGCCCTCACTGCCTCTGCGTGAATGCTTACGCGGGATCTACGTAAGCCTGCATAGGCAAGCTAGAGGGATTGCGTCACCCCTTCCTGTAGCTGATCTAGCTGATCTAAAGCTGGATCTTGACCCCCCTAGCTCAGAACCCCAACCTCTATCTTTCTCCAAACTGACTCCAAGAGACACTGCGCTAGCTCTGTGTGATTCCCTGCAGTAATTGCATTACCCTAGCCAAAAACTGTGTTGTCTCTCTCCTGCGTTGATGCCGCCTCTCTCTGAAATGTATTCTTGGCCCTCTTGACCAATCTCTGCTTTTTCCCTTCTCCGGATCTGATCACTGAGCAAACCCAGCCCTAGTGATTTGTTCTTGATCAAAAGTTGTGTCTCCTCACAGAAATTTGAAAATGCTGAATAGCCTCAAGTGTAAAGTGTATTTTCCATAGGCCCCTCACCCTCCTCCTTATAATCTTCCATTGACTCTTCAACGGTCCAGATTAAAACATAATCAAGGGCTAAGATTAACTTGGAGGTGGTCCATCACTTTATCTAGAAGATTCACACTTGATTTAATTAATACACTTTAATTAATCAAATTCCCTAAGTTTAGACTTAAGAAAACATTAAAAAATGATTAATTAATTTAATTAAATCATCTCTAAGTGGAATTTTCCAAAACCATTTCTGGGTTTTATGGAATACATGTGTCTTAGCCTATATACAAAATTACAAGGCTAGAGCACATCCGATGCTACCATAAATCAACACTGCTGCACTGCAACTCAGTTACTGATAAGTAAGCAACTGAAGGACCACTACCCAGTCACTGACAAACAAATAAGTCGGGTTGCATCTCATCACTGAATCTCCCTCGACTGGTGTGTTGCGCTCTCTCTGAAGCCACTAGGTTGCTGCTACTCTGCACTACGTAAGCACTGCCCCTATGCACTGTTGAAGTCCCATCAACCTCTGCATTGTTGTTGCCACTACACTGCATTGCTCCAATCAATAGCATCCCAGCTCTGCCTCTGCTTCATCATGACCTTCTGCACCCACTGCTCCAGTCACCCTGCTATTGTCTTAAGGCTTCTGTAGCTCGTATGTGATCCAAGAGTCTGGGCACCTCAAGGACCCTGCCTCCCATTTCTAGCTGCTCTACAAATCAATATCGCCCCACCTCTTCTCTTGAGGCACATGAGCACTCATAGCCACATCATCCTCACTACCACTGTCCCCTATAGCTACTGCTGCCTTGGAATCAAAAGATTCCTTGTCCTTCCTATTAGGACAAGTGTTGGCAAAGTGTCCAAGTTCGCCACATTTAAAACACCGAACCTTTTGATAGGTCCTTCTTCTTCTTCCCTTGTTGTCGTCGTTCCTTTGATGTAAAGGGTTGCGTCCTCTCCCTCCTTCACTTTGCTACTATCGCTGTTGAATTCCCTCTTGGTCATCAACCGGATCTCCTCCTGTCTAAGAATAGCCCACATGTCACCCTAATTAGGGATTTGTGCTCTACCCAAAATGCTTTGGACAAAGGTGTCCCACTCATCAGTGACTGCATTCAGGACAATCCTTACTAAGAGCCCTTCATCTGGAGTTGCCCCCATGGTAATCAGTTGATCCCGGATAGTCTGCAATCGGAGAGGAATGGATCAATCTCTTCCCCTTTATGCATCTGGAACATCCTCATCTGGTTCTCCAAGCATCTAACGTTGGACAGAGCTCCCCTAATATAGCATGGTCAATCGTGTCCATACCTCATTTGTCGTTTTCTTCTCGTCAATGTGTGGTACCACGTGATCCTTCACACCATCCATAATCAAGTGCTTTCTCTGCACCTGATTCTCATTAAACTTCTTCAAAGCGTCTCATTAAACTTCTTCATAGCGTCTGCATCGGTTGGCATAGCTAAGACATTTTCTGCGCGGTCTCTGATGTCGTACTCCTCCAGGAGTGACAAGATTCTAGCTTTCTAGATCGCGAAGTTAGGTACACCATCCAAACTATCCTGATCACGCAGTCCATACGAGGCCATCTAGCTCATATCTGTCGAAGCAGGTACTCCTCTCCCTTCTACTGCTGCAACTCTCAACAGAAGATCGGATCTGGGTTTCTTGGCAATAGAAACCCTCTAGAGTAGCTTCTCCTGAATCAGTTCTCTTCAATCACCCTCCTAATCGAATCTCGGATTTCTTTGGCACAAATTTGCTGAGCGATTGTTCTCCTCCCGCTTTTGTCACCTTTGCTAGGCATTGTTCTGCACCGACAAAACCTACGCGACACCAGCAACTTCTGAAGATCGGAAATTGCACTTCTAACCTCGACAAACTGCACAGCAACTCAACAACTCGGGCTGCGACACCCTCCTGGTGCTGCGTCAGCCTCTGTGTGAGCAGACTGTTGAGATATTTGTATAGTTGGTGTAGTATTGGGTGTGCTCTAGCCCTGAAATTTTGTGGAGGGGCTAGGACACACTTGAACTCCAAAACCCAGAAAGTGTTTTGTGAAAGTTCATTTGGTGTTCAAGTTATTCAAATAATTAATTATTTTAATGGATTTCCTAAGTCTAAACTAAGGAAAATAAAATAATTACACTAAATTAATTAACACGTTCTGAAATTCCTAAAAGACATGGATCAAGCAGTCTTTTAATCGCAGCCGTTAATAAGAGTTTTAATCTTAGCCGTTGAAGGGTTCAACGAAAAAGTATAAGAGAAAGGCTTGAGGGTCATTTGGAAGACACAGTTCCAGAGCTAAGGAATAGATCTGGAATTCTAGGGTGGGTTTGCTAAGAATTTCCAGAGGAATTTCCTGCAGCGAGGGGTAGTATTGGCTAAGGGGATGATCTAATCCCGGAGCCAAGAGTCAGTAAGAGGCAGAGGAGCAGCAACAAAGACAGCACAGAGAAGCAGAGCAGCAGCTACGCAGACGTTGCGCAGTCGCTACGCATGATCCGGATTTATGCAAGCACGCAACAGAATACACATATAACCATAAGCACATAGATGCAGTGGAAATAATGCTTCCTTTTATTAAAAACAAATTACTGAAATATGCTTACAGGCAGGGCGCTGGTAGGTTATCTCTGAGAAGAGATGTGGCGGCTACAGGCCTCTGAACTGTGTTACAATATAGCCATAATAGAAATAAACAGCTAGGGCGTTGGTAGGCTTATCTCTGAGAAGAGATGTGGCGGCTACAGGCCTCTGAGAGACATAATGGAAATGAGCGGGCGAGGGCACTTGTAGCATATCTTTGAGAAGAGATGCGATGGCTTCAGGCCCCTCCATTGTGTTACAATGAGGCTCGAAGTCCTATTTATTGTTGAGAAACAATGTAAAACCCGAAATGTCCAAAAACCTAACCATAGGAGATGAAGCGCCAAAAATGTGGTTCCAGTTTGAGTAAATTGGTGTTTCAACTTCCCAGGGACATAACTTTGGCATCCGATCTCCATTTGACGCGCTCAATAGCTCGTTAGAGAGATATATCCGAATATAACTTTCGGTGGGAGCCACATCGGTCCTTGGCCCCATTTTCCTCCCGCTTTTCCCAAAAAACGTCGTTTAGGGCCTCAAAACAGCTCTGGAAGTTTAGGACCCGAAAAACTGCTAAAAATAGTAAGTTCTGTTGCAACTTAAAAAAAGGAAAGAACTGATGGCGCGAGTTCAAATGGAATAGGTGGGTGGCCACCAATATCCACCTGGATCATCAAGGCCCCAAAAAGGCTTCGAGAGTGTAGGACTCGAAAACCTGCTAAAAATAGTAAGTTGCTGGAAGTGAAGGACTGAAAGAGTTGATGGTGTGGGTCCAAATGGAATAGGTGGGTGGCCACCGATATCCACCTGGATCATTCTTCCCTCCTTAGGAAGCAATGGTCCCCATTGTGTTAATTTCCTCCATGGCGGGGGGGCAAATTCTGCTGAACTTGGTATTGGATTTGTCCAGGGTGTCACGGACCTATTGGCGGACGTGCTGGATGTAGATGTGCCGCCAGTGGGCAACCGTTGAAGGATCTGGGCAAAGTTATCCAACATCGCGTTCCTTTGTTTCTCGAGGGCCTCCCCGAGTAATATTTTGATAGGATCTCCTACTCCCTTGTCTTTCTTTCCTTCCACCATGGGGGGTCGTCGGGGTTTGCGAGGTTGGTCTTGCAAGGGTGCAACCATATCGAGCCCAAAATCCTTATACCCTGGCCGTGTTGGGGACATACAAAGAAAAACAGAGAAAGAGCAGACCCGCTCTGATACCACTGATCCGAATTTATGCAGGAATGCAACAGAATACACATATAACCATAAGCACAAAGATGCAGTGGAAATAATGCTTCCTTTTATTAAAAACAAATTATTGAAATATGCTTACAGACAGGGCGTTGGTAGGCTATCTTTGAGAAGAGATGTGGCGGCTACAGGCCTCTACACTGTGTTACAATACAGCCATAATAGAAAAAAACAGCTAGGGCACCGGTAGGCTTATCTCTGAGAACAGATGTGGCGGCTACAGGCCTCTGAACTGTGTTACATTGAGACATAATGGAAATGAGCGGGCGAGGGCACTGGTAGCATATCTCTGAGAAGAGATGTGATGGCTCCATGCCCATCCACGGTGTTATAATGATGCTCGAAGGCCTATTTATTGTTGAGAAACAATGTAAAACCCGAAATGTCCAAAAACCTAACCCTAGGACATGAAGCGCCAAATCTGTGGGTACCGTTTCGGTAAATTGGTGTTTCAACTTCCCAGGGACGTAACTTTGGCATCCAATCTCCATTTGACACTCTCAATAGCTCGTTAGAAATATATATCCGAGTACAACTTTTGGTGTGAGCAACATCGGCCCATGGATCCATTTTGCTCTCGCTTTTCCCAAAAAACGTCGTTTAGGGCCTCAAAACGGCTTTGGAAGTTCAGAACCCGAAAAACTGCTAAAAATAGTAAGTTGTGATGCAACTTAAAAAAAGAAAGAACTAATGGCGACGGTTCAAATGGAATAGGTGAGTGGCCACCAATATCCATCTGGATCATCAAGGCCCCAAAAAGGCTTCGGGAGTGTAGAACCCAAAAACATGCTAAAAATAGTAGGCTGCTGCAAGTGAAGGACTGAAAGAGTTGATGGTGCAGGTCCAAATGAAATAGGTGGGTGGCCATTGATATCCACCTAGATCAACGCAAGTGCTACACAGGACAGCGCAGAGGCTCCAGGGGACTTCAAAAGTTACACAAAGGGTCTCCAGGGCCAGTGTAAGGCCTGCGTCACCCTTCCAGGGGTTACGCAGTCCCTCTCTGGGCAGCGCAATGGCATTCTGAGGCTAGTAGCGCTAACGCTGGGGCTTCAGGGGCAACATTGAGGGTTTCTAGGGCCAGAGTCGGGCTAAGTCTTGTAAATCCCGTTTGAGGGTGTGGATCAGTCAGATATTTGGCACTAGAACCTCAGGTTAGCTACAGATTTGATTTATTTTATTCTCTGTCGTGTTTTCTAGATCTGGAACCCAAATTTACTGTACTCAGAATCTACTCAACAAATAAACCCTCATATTTGTTGCACCGGTTTTCCTGCTTTGGGCTTTTCCAGGGACTTATGTCCAAAAACCCATGTGTCACTTTGTTGGATGAGCGTTTTATTCAGTAAACGATCCGCATGTGTAGGATATAGTTGTGTTTATTTTGGTATTTTCCAAATCTAATTTCTGGAAATAACTTGTATTAATTTAAATCAAGTAGGAGAAATAAACCAAGATACTGCAGTAGACTTTTTACACAGACTGGCTCAGCATCCTCCTGGTGTTGCGTCAGCCTCTACATGAGCAAACTGGCTCTGTGTCACCTTTCTGGAGCTGCGTCAGCGTCTGTGTGAGCAAACTGACTCTACGTCACCCCTTGCAGGGTTTGTTGTCCATTTGGTGCTATGTTGCATTCTTCTGGATCAGTGTTGTTTCAACTGCCCTTCCTACAACAAATATCTTCAAATGCTTTGTTGATGGTTCAACTTGATCTGCAATCCTCTGATACCATGTGAAAATTTCTCAATCCTTATTACAGAAATCCTACAGGTAACTATTGATTTACTTCTCCTACTTGATTTATTACACAAGTTATTTCTCTGAATATTCAAAAAAGCTTTGAAGTAAACACAAATAGCAGCCTACACAAATATAGATCATTTACTAAACAACACGCACATATGACAAATGACACAGATTTTTCGAAAAAATGTCCCCGTTAAAACCCAATGCGGGAAAACCAATGCAACAGCGCTAGAGGGTTTTATTATTATGTAGAATCTGAATACAACATTCTGGGCACCAAAAACGGTTTTCCCTACAGAGAAATTACACAGCAGTTGTACCTTGTCACTTGGAGACAAAAAAATATGGTTGAATCACACCCTCAATCAGGAATTACAAATAACAAGCCCTTTCTAGCCCACTGGAACCCTCAACGCAGCTTCTCCATCGTCTAAGTCAGCCCTTTTAGCCCAGCGCAGCCTCTGCGCAACATAGGCTGCCCCTGCATCACTCTGAAGGCCTTTGCGCTGCCTCTGGGTCACCAAGAAGGGTCTGTGTCACCCTCTACGTGGCCTCTTCATCAACTTGGTTGGGTTGCGTCCCTCCTGCTAGCCTCTGCGCTGCCTGGTACAATGTTGCCTCTCTATTGTTGCATTCTTGGCCTTGGATCAGATCATCCCTTGCCAATCTCTGCCCCTCACTGCACTGCAAACTCACTTCGAAATCCTCAGCAAACCCCACCCCAGAATTTCGACTTAGCTTCAATGCATCTGCTGTGTGTGTGTTCTCCAACACACCCCAAGCCTTTCCTTTATACTTTTCTCGTTGGAAAACCAACAGTCGTGATCTAATCTCTAATCAACGACTGAGATTAAAAGAAAGCTTGATCCACATTACTTAGAACATTTCATCACATGTGTAAATTAATTCACTTTAATTTTTTAATTTCCGTAAGTTAGACTTAGGGTCCCCATTAAAAAATTTAATTATTTGAATATCTTTTACACTAGATGGAATTTCTCCAAACGCTTTATGGGTCTTGGAGATCTCATGTGTTCCAGCCCATCCACAAAGTTTCAGAGCTAGAGCACACCCGATGCTACCCCAAAGTCTCAACATTATGATGGACATTTACGACTTTGAAGTATTTTAAATATTTTCGTTGCGTATACGAATTTTTGATGTTACATTGGTATCAGAGTTGTTCGATCCTCTAGTCGCTCAATCGTTGCACAAGAGCTTTGTTCTCAGATCCAAGTCTTTGACCGTTCAAATTCGTCAACCTTGTTGTCGTTGTGATTGAAGAATTTCGCTATATCGTCTCGAGAGATTCTCCATTTCGATATCAAGCCTTGGGCCATAAAAATAAAAAAGGAAAAAAAAAAAGAGTATGAAATTATTTAAGAATAAAAAGAGAGAGAGAGAGAGAGAGAGAGAGAGAGAAAGAAAGTGGAAAGAACAGAAATAAATAAAAAAAGGAGTTTAAAAAAAAAACTATATAAAAAAAAAGAAAATATAAAAAATACATAAAAAATAAAATACGGTTGGCTCCTCTCAACAACAGCCATCGGAGCCACTCTTTGTCGCAACATCAACAACCACTTAAGCCGCCATAGCAGCGCGGACCATTGCTATCTCTACCACCACTACGTATTTTATCCTGCCACAGAGCCCCGTCACCACAATAGTCGTCCAACAAAACCCCCACCACTACTTCCTATTGTTGTAGACATCTTCGATCTTCCCCTCCAACCATAGCAATTCCACGACCACCCGTCACCAAGACTGTCGACGGCCCGACCAAACCACGACATCAAATAGGTTGTTGTTGTCATGATCTCACCATGGTTCCCCATCATTAGACCTCGCTGCTTGTTCCCCCTTGTCGGCGCCAACGTGCCCTACTACTGCATGTTTGTTTGAAACTTCCATATGCATATCACATTCTTGTTCTCACCTCTACTGCCAATCCACCATACTGCCATCGATTCATTATGCGAACTAAATAGAGTTGCAATTTTAAATTCATGGATGGAGAAACAATTTAGCCTATGCCATCACTAGACAAAGTAGCCGCAGTCTGCAACGAACATTGTTGCAACCACCACAACAGCGTCAACCAAACACACACCCTTCCGTTGTCGTTGTTCTAGTCTAACAAACCCACCAACCGTGTCCACTCCCATCTCCGTCTAACGTTGCCAATCCGTCTTGTCGACATCCCTGCTCCTTAGTCATCGATACACCTGCCATCATTCAATCGACACCATTTTCAATTTCCGCCTATATTGGCCGACAAGTCGCCTTTCAATTGTCATTGTGTCCAATTGAAAAGTCACGTCTTGTCGATCAGTTTCATTAGTATAAGTTTATGCATATTAATTTTACTATATAATTAAAATTATTATATAGTTTTATAACTATATAATTAAATTATTTAAATAAATAAATAAAAATTATAAAAATAAATAAATAGAAACTTGTTGAAAAGGGTATCTCATACAAGGCATATATAAAGTTTATAATCAAAGTATCATTGACGAAGTTCATCTTGACAAGCAAAATGGCATCTAATTTGAAATCGAAGGAAGAAAGATTCCTAGAAACTTCATATATCTATGACTCAGTGCTATATAGAATTAAAGGGTCTATTGCAGGAAAAGATGTTATTATCGCTATCTCGCGAGCCAAAGATAAAAATTATATAAGACCTAAAATTGCAAACCAATTAGTGATTCCCGAGTCACATAAAATCAAAAAATTAGACTATTATGGCAACAAAAAATACGACATAACCAATTAATAATTAAACATTGGAGATTATACATTCATATCACAATTCTCAATTCAAACCCTATGGAGCGATCAAGGTAACATTATTTTAGGATCACCCTGCATGGAAACCCTAGGTTCCTTCATCCTGAATATGAAAAAGAAGTTTCTGACATTTTCATACAAAAAGAGAAAAATAACACTACAAGATGTTACATTAAAGCCAAATTCAGTAACACCAGAAGACATACAAGATATTTCAAAAATAATTTTTCAAGGAGGAAAAAAAGCACTAGAAAATGAAGAAGTCTTTCAACTTAAGGACCATAGCGAAAATTTATTAACAAAAATTAAGAAGCTTAAGAAGGACAAGAAGTCGTTAAAAGACAACTTAGAACATTGTATTCAAGAAGTAGTATCAAAGTCTCAAGTCGGCTCAGTGCAAGTTGAAGATAAGAAAACGAATACCAATCCAGTCAAAATCATAACTCAAGCAGAGGATAAACCTAGTGAAGTGAAGACATATTCATAAATTGCAGTTCAAACAATAGACTTTCTAAATGATGATTCAATAACCAACTCAGCAACAACAACACTTGAAGGAATTCAAGAAACTACCACTAACATGATAAGGGAGAGCCAAACCAGAAGAACTTTTTATCGACATCTGAATCACAAGAGCAGACTTTCCAATCAATCTATGTACCAGTATCACTTAGAATACAAAAAACAGATGTATTTTCCAAAGAATATCGAAGTTTGCAAAATCCAATCCTATGATAACAATTCACTACAAATTTCCAGTCATCAAAAGATTCCACAAAAGATTAATCTAGGATAGTCAGATCCATTTTCAGTCTGACAATTTTTTTTATCTCTCAAAGTGTCATATCGTCTAGTATCAACAAAGATGAAAGTTCAGAGACGAGAAGATGTTTGAAATGAGAAAATAGATCAAGCCCTGTCATCAGTCAGCTTTGAGGACAAAGCTTCTTGAAGAGGAATGAAATGTTATGAATATAATTCATATAAAAATAATAAATATAAATATAAATATAAATATAATAATTAATAATTAATTAACCAATGGATAGTTAGTTAGTAATGAAGAGGCATGTCTTAGAAACATGACCGTTCATGAAAGGGCACCTTCCTAGGGTATATAAGGAGGCCCTCATTCTCATTTGTAATCATCTTACCTCAATTCAATATACAATAATTAATATATAGTTACATGTCTTACGATGGACATTTACGTCTTTGAAGTATTTTAAATATTTCCGTTGTGTATACGGCTTTTGGTCGTTACAGAGGGGTTTTGCCCTGGCTTGGAGCCTATATATTGTGCACTCTATCTCTTTGTGATCTTCATTGTTTGGGTAATTGCTTGATGAACAGAAACTAAAGAAGTAATTAAAGACCAACTAACATCACAGGGAATTATCAAGATAAAGAAAATAAGTTGTAATCTACAAGTGTCCACATTTTCCAACATGCTATCAGAGCTAAGGTTCAAGAAGGAGACTGAAGATCACAGTTTAGTTGGCGCTATGACAAGGGTTATGAAGAAGGGTTTCAAGTTTAATGGGAACCTCGCTACATCCATCAAGGATTTCTTATTGAAGATCCTCTCCAAGCCAGCAAAGAAAGTAGGAGAAGGAAGTTTGTTTTCTGCTTTATCTTTCAAGGACGAGAATATAAGGGTTATTGATAGTGGTGCCTCCAGACATATGATGGGAGAATGCAATCAACTTTAGACCTTGTGAAAAGGAAATTCATCTCATTCTTGTTGAAAAGTGTAACTAGGTTAGGTTTTCATAATGACTTATAATTATGTTTTTATGTAAATGACAAAAAGTATAAATACATTCGCTTGCTTTATGGGTTTCATAAAGCAAGAAGTTTTTCCAGGTTAAAAGACATCTTCTTGATGTTTTTAGGATATGTCATTAGATCATAAAGTTAAATTAGAAGTCATGTTACACTTGTCAAATCGAGTAGTAGATTACGCTCCAAAATTATGCTACTTGATAACGGTCTTAACCAAGATGATGGAAGTCGGTTGCTAAACAAATTCCTTGTCGACTGAAATATAAAGAACAACCATTATATAAAGGCTCACATGAGCAGTTTCAAAGCACAATTCAATTCGATTGGATGCGGATCACAGAACGGAAACAAAATGAATCTGAAATAGCGTAACTCCATTTACGAAGAAGTTACGATCAGAAGAAACCAGCCATCTCACGATCTGTCACAGAAGTTCCATTTTCAGAATTGTGGATTTACCAGAACTACAAATTTGCTAGAATCTCAGAAAATCGAAATTCACAGTAGTGCTGAAGTGCGTCCATTTCAGAAGTGCAAGGTTTTCTTCAGGTAAGCTGCATAACGGTGCTACTCTGCGTCAAGGGTGCAATCAGAAATTGTGACAGAGAAGTGTAACTACATCATCTTCTGAAGGCCATTAAGAGACCGAGTCTCTCTAAGAAAATCAGGAAGTAGTTTTGGAGGATATCTTAGCATATGGTATTAAGGGTCTTGGTCTTAGTCAACTGAATTATAAGAAGAGATTTGCGGGTTTGCCCCTCAAGGGGAGGGGTTTTGGCCCTGGCGTACAGCCTACATTTTGTGTCTTTGTTCTTTCTTTTTTAATAGTTGTTTGATGTATATTGATAATCAAAGATAAAGAAGCTAAAGAATAACACAAGCAGTTATTAAGAAGAGAATATTGAATTAAGCATTGCCCTTCTGAATTCTCAACATGGTTTCAGAGCTAAGGTCAATCAAGGGCGTCATGAAGATCATCAAAAAGATTGCAAGTCAATTTAAGGAAAAGTTCAAGAAGATCTGGAATCTCCTATTTTCTTTTAAGATGATATCCTCCATAGAAAAGGATGAAGGTCTTTTCTCAGCTCTATCCAGAACTTTTAAAGACGAAGATGCTTGAGTAATTGATAGTGGTGCCTCAAGACACATGACTAGAAATTCAAATCAGTTGAAGACCTTATCAAAAGGAAAGTCCACCTATTCTGTGGAACTTGGAGATAACAACAGTTACCCCGTAAAAGGCATTGGATCTACATCAATAAAACCTGAAGATGGTAGCAGCATTCACATCAACAATGTTTTATTTGTTCCAGGTTTGCAAAAGAACTTATTTTCAATTTCAAGCTTAGAAGACAAGGGAGATAGAGTAGCTTTCATTGATGGAAAAGTTGGTGTTTGGGGAAAAGACTCAAATATAAACCAAGCCAAAACTATTGGCATTCGAGAAGGAAGACTTTACAGATTGACATCCCCCTTAGCCCAAGCCCTAGTTCACATCAAAGTCGGTCCATGTGAACTATGGCATCGAAGATTTGGACATCTACACTTCAAAATCCTTCCCTCCCTAAGTTCCATTGTAGAAGGAATTCCAAATCTCAAAGAAGATCATGAAGGTATCTGCAAAGGATGTGCATTAGGTAAAAATGTCAAAAGACCATTTGGAAGCAGTGCTTCACGGTCAAAAGACATTTTTGATCTAATTCACTCTGATGTGTGTGGTCCTATGGATCATAAATCTCTTGGAGGTCATCTCTATTATACCCACTTTCATATTGTACAAGGGGAAGCTAACCTCTTCGCTTCAAGCCCGGAACTCGCCCGTGCGGGAGCATTTGGAAACGCTAGCATTGGAAACGCTAGGAAACGCGCTTCCGAAAACGCTTCCTGGCGGGTGCGTTTTTTGGGAGCGCGTTTCCGACCTGTAAAAACGCTCCCTGTTTTTTCGGGAGCGTTTCAGGGAGCGTTCGGGAGCGAACGCTCCCGAAACGCTTCCGACGTTAAAAAAACGCTTCGGGAGCGTTTTTTAAACGCGGGAAGCGTTCGCTCCCGAACGCTCCCCGGCAGAAAAAATGCTCCCCGCCGCGCGGAATTTTTTTTATGAAAAATTTTCGATTTTTATAAAAGGGGGGGGGTTTCATTGTCAGTTATTGTTTGTTAGTTGAGAATTGAGATTGAGCGAGAAGGAGAGCCGAGAGCGCAAGGTTTGGTTGACAGCAATCAGGAGAGCAAGGAGCAAAGCTGACAGGGGAGCAAGGAGCAAGGCTGACAGGAGGATTGCAAGAAAGAGGTAGGCCTTCTAATCCAATTTTGTATTTTCTAAGATGAATTTGTAGATTGTTAAATTGTTTGAAAATGAAAACTTGAATTTTTCTTGAATGTTGCATTTTATTGGATTTAAAACTTTTAAAATGAGTTGTTTTTTTCCTATGTTGCATTTCCTATTCCCATTTGGCATTTTTCTATTTGTTTTGCAGGCTAGATTCTAGAAACTTGAAACTTGTTTCCATCATGGCTGTATGGCTAGGAATTTTCCTCATGTTGGTTCCTTTCTTTGTGATAATGGTGTTGGAGAGTGCTAGAAGAAAGAGACAAATCAGAGAAGAGGAGGATGAAGAGGAGGGTTATGGTGGATCTGAAGAAAATCCTGAAGAGGAGGATTATGCCGAGGAGGAAGTGGGGAGTGGAGACCCTGAGAACCTAGAATCCCCAACTAAACAAGACCAATATCCTTTGTGGAAATATGTTCAGAAACAAGAAGGAGGGAAAGGTGGTGGAACCATTAAATTTATTTGCCCCCATTGCAATAAACAATACCATGGTTCATACACCCGTCTGAGAAGGCACCTTTGTGGGATAATGCCAGGAGATGGAACTAAAAATTTTGGAATCAAAGTTTGTACTTATGTGCCAGCACCACAAAGAGAGATATATAGGAAGGAAGAGGGGGTTGCCATACAGAGATCATCTAAAAGATCTAAGGGTATCGCTGATTCAGGCCCAACACATTCAACTTCCACCCATGCCAGTGGTTTCGGAAGCAGTGGCACTGGATTAAGGCGTAGAACCATATCCGATTTCCTAGACGAAGGGTGTAGGAATGATGTGGATTTAAAAGTTTACCGGTTTCTATATGCATGTGGGGTGCCATTCAATGTTCTTCGCTCACCTTATTGGCATGAAATGGTTTCTGCCATTAATGATGCCCCCAAAGGATACAAAAGCCCTGGGTATGACAAGGCCAGAACTGTGGGTCTTGATCATGAAAGAGCTAAAATAAATCATTCTTTGGCTAGAATGACAGGTTCGTGGAATGAGCATGGGTTGTCCATTGTCTCTGATGGATGGACCAATGTAAAAGGAAAACCATTGATAAATGTTTTGGTTGTGTCGGTTAGTGGTGCAGTGTTCCTGGCAGCTTATGATTATTCAGATAAATTCAAAACCGGCATTAACATTGCAGAACCATTACTTGATATAATTGAAAAGACTGGGCCATACAATGTGATACAAGTCATCACTGATAATGCTGCTAACTGTAAGGCAGCAGGAGCAATTGTTGAGGATAAATACCCCAACATTTTTTGGTCTGGGTGTTTGGTTCACACAATGAACCTTTTGATGCATGATATCATAAAAAACAAACAACCTCAGTGCAAATGGCTTGGTGATTTGTACAAGAGAGGTAAGAAAATGATCAAATTTGTTACAAATCATAGCAATACCCATGGGCTTTTCCGTACTCACTCCAAATTGGAGTTGTTGAAAATAGGAAAAACTAGATTTGCTAGTTATTACCTCACCTTCAGGCGCCTTTTGAAGGTAAGAGAGTCATTGGTTGCAATGGTATCAAGCCCACACTGGCAGCTATTAAAGGACAGGGCGACAACAGTGGTTGACAGGCAAAGTTTTGAACATGTGGAGGAGACCGCCCTTGACCCTCAATTTTGGGCACGTATGAGGGAAATTATGAGTTTTACCAAGCCCATTTATAACATGATTCGCTTTGCAGATACTGATAAACCAGTGATTGGAGAGGTTTATGAGCAGATGGATAGCATGTTGGGGCAAATAAAAGATATTGTTAAGGATAATGATCCCATTTTGTATGCTATGATTCATGACTGTGTGTGTGCACGGTGGAATAAACTCAATGTTCCACTGCATGCTTTGTCATATATCCTTACGCCAAAATATTACTCTCCATCTTGGTTGGGCCAACCTGCACCTGGAGGTGGGGTTAGGGTGAAACCTCACACAGATCCAGAGGTCCAAGAAGGGTACATGAAGGCATTGGACAAATTGGTACCTGACAGGGAAGAGTGTGCTAGATTGCGCCTTGAATTAGGCAAATACTTCAGTTGCACTGCTAACTTTGGTTCATTCCATGCAATGGAAGACAGGGACGGATTCGATGCTCTCACATGGTGGGAAGCATATGGCGGCATGGGACTTTTGCCAAAGTTGGCTAAAAAAGTTCTCTCACAAGTTGTGAACACTTCTTCTGCAGAGAGGTGTTGGAGCACCTACAACTTTATACACAATGTGAGAAGAAACAGGTTGAATGAAAACCGAGCCGAAAGCTTGGTTTATGTGCATTATAACTTGAGGTTGCTCAGCCATTACTGTGATCGGGCAAATGAGGATCAATCATACAGAGTCTGGGACAACAACCCAGAGGATGATAATTTGGAGGACGGCACGTTACATCTAGAAGAATTGGAAGCAGAACTTTATAGGGATGATGATGAAGCACCGCCACACACAGGGCCAGTCCCACCATCTACTGGTAGCAGTGCGGGTGCCAGTGTCAGTGCCACTCCTCGATATCACACTATTGTTCCTTTGCAGATCCAGCCTCCACCTTCTGGTCGTGGTCATGGTACTCCTGAGAGTACTAGAAGACCAACAGTTCCTCGTGGCTCACAGAAATTAGATATTTCTCGTGGGCGTGGCAAGGGGCCAGCCAGATAAAATATATTTGTTGTTTACTATTTTCTATTTGTTGTTGACAGTTGAACAGTTGAAACTTGACTTGCTACTGATTTCATATATTTAAATTTTTAATGAAGTTGGCATTTATAAGTTTACTGTTTACAAGTCATTATGAATTATGAATATGATGCTTCATGAAAGTTATATGGTGATCAATGAATCAATGATGATAAATGCTATATAATATCAATGATGATAAATGTTATATATTGAATTTTGAAATCAATGAATCAATGATGATAAATGTTATATATCAATGATGATAAATGTATATTGAATTTTGAAATCAATGAATCAATGATGATAAATGTTATAATATATATATCAATGATGATAAATGTTATAATATATATATCAATGATGATAAATGTATATTGAATTTTGAAATCAATGAATCAATGATGATAAATGTTAGATATTGAAATTTGAAATCAATGATGATAAATGTTATATATCAATGATGATAAATGTTATATATTGAATTTTGAAAGTTTGAAACCTTCAGATTGATGATTTGCGAGACTCAAGAGTCAATATGTTCTCTGCTTCCAACTCGTGGGCGTGGTTGATGAAGATTATAACTTCTAGATGATTGATGTTATATGATTCAATCTAAGTTTTTATGTTTTTTATGTCTAATTCATCATTCTACATGTTTTTGTTGACATATATGCATCAAAATATAAAAAATATAAAAAATATTAAAATATATATATATATATATATATATAAAAACGCTCCCGAAAACGCTCCGGACCCGGAAACTTTTAAAAACAAGGCCCAAATTTCGCTTCCAAGTAACTTTTTCATAGGCTGATCACTCACAAAAGACTTGGGTTTATCTGTTAAAATCCAAGGGTGAAGTTTTTGCAAAATTCAAGAATTCAAAGTTGAGGTCGAAAATCTTACATAAAAAAAGATCAAAATATTAAGATCTGATAATGGTGGTGAATATACATCCAAAGAGTTAATTGCATTCTGTAAGGAGTCAGGGATTAAGAGGGAGCTTATAGTTCCATACAATCCCGAACAAAATGGCGTTGCAGAAAGAAATAATAGATCCATTGAAGAAAGTGTAAGAGTAATGATTCATGATCAGGATCTATCAAAATTCTTGTGGGGTGAAGCAACTAAAACAACAGTATATATTCAAAATAGATGTCCTCACAGATCTCTTGATGATAAAACTCCAGAAGAAGTATTTACTGGAAAGAAGCCATCCATAGACCATCTTTGAATTTTTGGATGTCTTGTATATATCCATATACCAAAGGAAAAAATAATAAAATTGGATCCCTTCGAAATAAAGGGAATTTTTGTTGGATATAGCAACTCATCAAAAGCATATAGGATCTACATGAAGGATGGTCATCGCATGGAAGTTAGCTACGATGTCTTAATCGATGAAAGTATAGCTTTTAAAAAATCAAGAGATCTTCCCATAGACTCTGAAGATGAAGAATTTTCTACTCTTGGGGAGGATGAAATCCAAGAAGAAAACAACCATGGAGAAGAAGGTCCTAGCAATCATGTTCAACCAATAATCATTCCTGAAACAAGAAAAAGACCTAATTGGTTGAAATCCACATTGCTTGATGCTGAAGGTCATGAAGCACCCAAAGGAACATTCAGAGAAAGTAAGAGACCCAAAAGATATTATGAGTACGCTGCGTACATGACAAAACTGATAGAAGCAGAACCAACTACATTCGAAGAGGCTGTTCAAAACTCTGAATGGAAGAATGCCATGAATGAAGAATATCAATCTATCATGAAGAATGGAGTATGGGAGATCGTACCTAGGCCGAAGGACAAATCTGTGGTTACTTCCAAGTGGATCTATAAGATCAAACATGCTATTGATGGAAGTATGGATAAATATAAAGCAAGATTTGTAGCCAGAGGTTTCTCTCAACTTGAAGGCATTGATTATGAAGATACTTTTGCTCCTACGACAAGATACACCCCAATTTGATCTATGGTTTCTTTGGCTGCATCAAAGAAATGGGACATCCATCAAATGGATGTCAAGACTGCGTTTCTAAATGGCACTATAGATGAAGAAATCTACATAGAAAAACCCTTGGGTTTCGAAGTCAAGGATAGGGAGACATATGTATGCAGATTAAAGAAAGCACTATATGGTCTAAAACAAGCTCCAAGGGCATGGTATGCTAGGATGGATGCATATCTTCAAAGGTTTGGATTCAAGAAATGTTTTGCTGACCCTAACTTGTATGTCAAGGTAGTAAAAGGTGAACCTATAATCATTCTTCTATATGTAGATGATCTTCTCCTTACTGGTGTAGAAAGTCGTATTAAAGAAAGAAAAAAGCATCTAGTAGCAGAATTTGATATGAAGGATCTTGGACTAATGCATTACTATTTGGGACTAGAAGTTTGGTAAGGACCTAATGAAATTTATTTGGGTCAAGGGAAGTATGTGATCAAAGTGCTGAAGAAGTTTGACATGTTGGATTGCAAACCTATGTCCACTCCGATGATCACAAATTTGAAAAGACTGAGGAGTTTTGAATCATGTCCGGTAGATCCTTCCAGATATAGACAATTGATTGGCTCACTGATGTACTGGGTAAATACATGACCAGACATATGTTTTGCAGTAAATGTTCTCAGTCAATTCCAAGTAGAACCAAGGCAAGATCATTGGATAGCAGCAAAACATATTTTGAGATATCTTCAAGGGACCATCCACTGCTGCCTAAAATATGAAAGAAGGAATGATGTTCGATTAAGTGGATATACTGATTCCGACTGGGGAGGCAGTGAACAAGATGGAAGAAGCACTATTGGTGGATGCTTTAGTTTGGGATCTTCTATGATCTCATGGATAAGCAGAAAGCAAGACACTGTTGCCTTGAGTAGTGCTGAGGCTGAATATGTTGCACCCTGTGAAGTAAGCAAAGAAGCAGTCTGGTTGAGGAAGTTGTTATGTGACTTATTTGAAAAACCTATGGACCCTATTGTGATACTATGTCATAACAACAGTTGTATTCGTTTGTCTGAAGATCCAGTTTTTCATGGAAAGACAAAGCATATTAACAATAGATATCATTATGTACGTGAGCTAGTACAAAATGGAGTGCTACAACTTCAGTATATTCCCACTAATGAGCAGGTAGCTGACATATTGACAAAATCACTTCCAAACAAGAATCTTGGGTACTTAAGAGACAAGCTTGGTTTGGTGGATATGTCCTCCCTATGTGAGAGGGAGAGATAGACACTCATTCTTGTCTTCACTGGAAGAAAGAATGAAGGATTTGGTAAACATTTGGCATTCAATACTCCTTGAGAATGCGGTAGTGCATTCAAGAAAGGAGTAGTCGTGGACCGATATTCTTTAAGGATTAGCTACCCAAGATAAGAATAGTCCAATGAGGTCATACTCGGTGAACACTCGGGTGGAGTATGTACCTTGGAGAGACAATGACGATGGTGTCTATAAGTCATTGGTATCGTCAGCATTGTAACCCATGGTCTCTTTGAGAGATGGGGCTATTAGTCAAGGCCTTGCACTATGCCAATGCTGGTTGATATCATGCTATAACAAATGGGTTACAAATCCGACTCTTCTTATGAGATCTCTTCAAATTGAGAATGACCAAGTACCATTATGAATACCTCCCTAGTTAAGAGGGAGTGTTGAAAAGTGTAACTAGGCTAGGTCTTCATAATGACTTATAATTATGTTTTTATGTAAATAGCAAAAGAATAAAATATATTTGCTTGCTTTATGGGTTTCATAAGCAAGAAGTTTTTATAGGTCATGAGACATCCTCTTGATGTCTTTAGGATGTGTCATTAGGTCATAATGTTAAATTAGAAGTCATGTTACACTTGTCAAACGAGTAGTAGATTACGCCCCAAAACTATGCTACTTGATAACGGTCTTAACCAAGATGATGGAAGTATGCTGCTAAACAAATTCCTTGTCGACTGAAATGTAAAGAACAACCATTATATAAAGGCTCACGTGAGCAGTTTCAAAGCACAATTCAATTCGATTGGATGCGGATCACATAACAGAAACAAGACGAGTTTGAAATAGCAGAACTCCATTTCTTAAGAAGTTACGATTAGAAGAAATCAGCCATCTCACGATCTGTCACAGAAGTTCCATTTTCAGATTTGCAGATTTACCAGAACTACGAATTTGCCAGAATCTCAGAAAATCGAAATTCATAAAAGTGTTAAAGTGTGTCCATTTCAGAAGTGTGAGGTTTTCTTCAGGTAAGCTGCATAACAGTGCTTCTCTGCGTCAAGGGTGCAGTCAGAAATTGTGACAGAGAAGTGTAACTACAGCATCTTCTGAAGGCCATTAAGAGACCGAGTCTCTCTGAGAAAATCAAGAAGTAGTTTTGGAGGATATCTTAGCATTCGCTATTAAGAGTCTCGGTCTTAGTCAACTGTATTATCTATAAGAAGAGATTTGTGGGTTTTCTCCTCAAGAGGAGGGGTTTTGGCCCTAGCGTACAGCCTACATTTTGTGTCTTTGTTCTTTCTATTTTAATAGTTGATTGATGTATATCAATAATCAAAGATAAAGAAGCTAAAGAATAACACAAGCATTTATTAAGAAGAGAATATTGAATTAAGCATTGCCCTTCTGAATTCTCAACAATTCTATCGAACTTGGAGACAACAAATTCTATCCAGTGGAAGGCATTGGGTCTACATCATTGGAGCTCAAGTCAGGTGGAAGCATTCACCTCAACAACATTTTATATGTTTCAAGTTTGAAGAAAAACTTACTTTCTATTTCTTGTATAGAGGATAAAGGTGATAGAATTTCTTTTGTTGATGGCAAGGTTTTGGTTTGGAGTAAGCGCTCAAGTATTGATGATGCTACGGTAATTGGTATTTGTGAGGGGAAATTGTATAGACTCTATACACCTCTGACCCAGACTCTAGTTCACTTGGATGTGAGTCCTTCTGAACTATGGCATAGAAGGTATGGACACATTCACTTTAAGATTTTGCCATCTCTAAGTCAAATGGTCAATGGCATCCCCGAATTGAAGGAAGAAGCTAAAGGGACCTGTAAGGGATGTGCTCTAGGCAAGAACGTAAAGAAGCCATTTGCAAGTAATGAAACCAGATCTAAGGAAATTTTAGATCTCATACACTCATATGTATGTGGACCTATGGCAGTTAAGTCTCTTGGTGGGCATTTGTATTATGTAACCTTCATTAATGATTACTCAAGAAAAACTTGGTTATACCTTCTCAAGAACAAGGAATAGGTATCCAAAAAGTTTCAAGACTTCAAGAACGAAGTGGAGAATCTAACGTTCACTTGGATGTGAGTCCTTCTGAACTATGGCATAGAAGGTATGGACACATTCACTTTAAGATCTTTCCATCTCTAAGTCAAATGGTCAATAGCATCCCTGAATTGAAGGAAGAAGCTAAAGGGACCTATAAGGGATGTGCTCTAGGCAAGAACGTAAAGAAGCCATTTGCAAGTAATGAAACCAGATCTAAGGAAATTTTAGATCTCATACACTCATATGTATGTGGACCTATGGCAGTTAAGTCTCTTGGTGGGCATTTGTATTATGTAACCTTCATTAATGATTACTCAAGAAAAACTTGGTTATACCTTCTCAAGAACAAGGAATAGGTATCCAAAAAGTTTCAAGACTTCAAGAACGAAGTGGAGAATCTAACGAGGGATAGATCAAAGTACGAGGTTTGATATATAGGTTTGATAACGGTGGAGAATACACCTCCAAGGAATTAATAGCTTTTTGCAAGGAAGCATGGATTAAGAGGGAGCTCATTGTTCCTTATAATCTTGAATATAATGGTGTGGCAGAAAGGAAGTATCGAACTATTGAGGAATGTGTCAGGGATATGTTGCATGATCGAGATCTCCCTCATTCCTACAAGGAGAGGCATGTATGACAACTATTTACTTGCATAATCGAATTCCTCACAGGATTCTCAACAATATGACTTTGGAAGAAGCATTTACAGGAAAGAAGCCAAGTGTGGATCATTTTCGAATATTTGGGTGTCTTGTGTGTATTCATATACCCAAGGACAAGAGAAAGAAGTTAGATCCTACCAATCTAAAGGGCATCTTTGTGGGATACAATGCTTCATCTAAAGCATATAGAATCTATATATTAAGGAGGATCGTCTTCGTCGAATTGAGTAAGAATGGTTTGTTATCTTTGATGAGAGCATAGCTTACAAGAAATCTAAAGATGTTTTGGTTGAATGCGATGAAGAAGACTATGGACGAATCATGTTTGCTTGAAGATGCGGGTTGTCCTTTGATTGCATGATTGGGATTGCTTGAAGATTTGCCTCTCATTATGTGTGAAAATTACTTAAACATAAGAAACCAAACTGTTAAATCTTGATTTACCACTCCTACTTACATAAGTTATTAATCTGAATATTCAAAATTAACATCGAAGTAAATATAGTTAACAACCTACACATACATATCAAATACTGAATAACATGCTCATAGACAAAGTGACACACAAGGATTTTCTGGACAAATGTCCCCGAAAAAACCCAAGCGAGAAAACCGGTGTTGCTAGCTTATGGAGGGTTTTTATTACTATGCAGATTCTAAGTACAACAATCCTGGGTACCAAAACTGGTTAACCCGACAGAGAAATATAAATGGAAGCAATATCCCCCCTCTCGGAGACAGAAAAATATGACTGATTCACACCCTCAAACGGGATTTACAAAACTTAGCCCCTTTCTAGCCTTTGGAAACCCTAGCGCTGCTCTGAAGCCCTCTGCGTCAGCCTCTACACTGCTCAGGAAGGGCTTGCGTCACCCTAGAAGGGGTTACGCTGCCCTAACTGGGCCTACCTCAACCTTGCTTGGCTCCTGCTGCCTCTGCGGTGCCCCTGCTGAGCTCTCGGCAGCACTGCATAGATGCTTCCTTTGCGCTGCTCTAGAATGCTCCTTCTCTACCCTTGTTATATTCGTGGCCTGGGATCAAACCATCTCGCTTGCCAAAATTGCCCCTCGCTGCAGTTGAAACACTTTTGAAATTCTTAGCAAACCATGCCCTAGAATCTCAGCTTAGCTTCAGTGCTCTGCCAGTGTGTGTGTATTCTCTAACTGACCCTAAGCCCATCTCTTATACTTTTCTCGTTGGGAGACCAACGATCGTGATCTAATCTCTAATCGACGACTAAGATTAGAAGCTGCTTGATCCGCGTCACTTAAATCATTCTCATCACATGGTTAATTTAATTCACTTTAATATTTTAATTTTCCTAAGTTAGACATAGGGTCCTTAATTAAAAGGATTAATTATTTGAATAAAACTTAAACCTGATGGAATTCTTCTAAACGCTTTGTGGGTCTTGGAGATCTCATGTACTTTATCTCCTCCACAAATTTTGGGAGCTAGAGCACATTCGATGCTACCCCAACACCCCAAAATTTCAACACACCCTCTTAGCGAGGAATGTGCTCTAGCAATACACTTCATCCCGAAGTACTGCTCTAATCTCTGGTATTTGGTCTCTACGTTGATCAAAATTTGCCAAACATCGCGATTTAATCGCGATGTTTTCAAAAAATCGCGATTTTTTCGACAAAATGATTAAATCGGCGATGTTTTGCACGATTTTTTGAAAAAATCGCTAATCGGGAAAAAATTGCGATTTTTTGGTAAAAATCATGGGCCCATCAAACATCAACCCTATAAGTTCAAAAATTGAATTTTTTTTTTGTCATTTTTGCAGCCCTCTCATTTTCCTGACACACCCTGTTGGCAGTTAATGGTAATGTTAAATTCTTAAAGTAAAAGTGATATTTCCTTTATTTTTCATTTTCATCCTTTTACTTAAATTTTTAACATTACCATGAAATGACTCGGGATGTTTAAAAGTGGTTTCGACCTCATTGGATTTCATATGGAGAAACTAGAATTTTAGATTTCACTCAAAATTCAGCAGACTTAATGGTTTTCAAGGTTTCATGGTTTGGGGATTTGCATTGTTTCCATTTGATTCTATTATGTGTAAGGGTATGAGATTGGCATTTGATCAAGAGTATGAAGTCCTTTAAGAACCTTGATGTTGGTGGCATTGATTGTTGAACTCTGTTGATGTTGGTGGTATTGATTGTTGAACTCCCCTACCGTGGCCTTAACAAGAATGTACCCTTCACTCAAAGGAAAACAACTGGTTAGGCATGTTAATCTTTTTCTACCGCGTTTTAAGGTTGAGGAGATGAACCCTTCACTCAAACCAAAATCATTGGTTAGGCATGTTAAGCTTTTTCAATTTCTATCATGTTATAAGGTTGAGCAATCCAAGTCTGAAGACTTTGAGCTAGATGATGTTTATGTATCTCTTGTTGATGATCCCATTTCTAGTAGCGATGAATCAATGATGAGTTTCATGAGGAGGAGGAGAAGGAGCAACAATAGGAGGAGGAGGAGCAACAATAGGAGGAGGAGGTGACACCACCTACCCCTGCTACCGGTAGAGGATGTGGTCTACCTCCTTTAGCTCCTAGTTCTTCAGGATCTGGAGCACAACAGAGTCCATTGCCAACCCCACCAACTTCTTCGTCTAGAGGGAAAGCTGTTACATTTTCTCACAAGAGGGGCAGAGGAAATCAGTAGTATAGGTTATTTGGTGCATTCCTTTGTATATAACATTATGACTCATGATATGAGATACATTATTATATTTTTTGTTGGTATTTTGAGGTTGAGTTGAGACTCAGGACTTAGTATTCAGGACATGATTCACTATTATGTGTGATGTAGCACTAGACATGATATTACACGTCTTATATATTAGTTTTTTTTTTCATATTTATGTGTCAATGCATTTATTTTATGTTGTGGATGCTATAGATATTAAAAAAATTGAAAAAAAATGAATATTTTTGTATGCGCCGATTTTTTCCCGATTTTTACCGATTTTTTCCCGATTTTTACGATTTTTTCCGATTTTTTCCCCTCGCCAATTTAATCCCGATCGCGATGTTTGCAACTTTGGCATTGATACTTGGCCTGCTGTCGTACATCACTGCGTTGTTGTTGCTCTCTGTACTACTGCCCATGACTCTGCCACCATCACTGCTACATTCATACTATAGCTCCCTCTCAAATTGTTGCATCGTGTTGCCAAATGCTGCATGCAACTCAGTTGCTAAGAGTAAGCAACTGAAGGACCCCTACCCAATGACAAACAAGTCAGTCGGGCTACATCTCATCACTAAAGCTCCATAGGCTGCTGCTCTAAGTTGTCCTCCTAAAGCCACTGCGCTACTACAGCACTGCATTGCGTAAGCATGCCTCCTCGGCGTTACAACCTCTACGTTGTTGTTGCATCTGCATTGCGCTGCTCCCTCTCTAGCATCTCAGCGTCTGCCTTTGATTCATCAGTGATCTTTGCACCCACTGCTCTAGTCATTCCTTGCTACTGTCTTAAGGCTCTCGTAGCACAGATGTGATCCAAGAGTTGGGCTACTAAAGGATCTCGCCACCACTCTGTAGCTGATCTATAGATCAATATCGCTTCGCCTTCGTGGTTCATGAGCGCTCATGGCTATCTCATCGTCTGCTACAGCAGCCTTGAAACTAGAAGCTTCCTTGTCCTTCTTCCTTTGAGGACAATTATTGGCGAAGTGGCCAAGTTTTCCGCATTGGAAACATTTGATCTTTGACAGATCACACTTCTTTTTCCCTTGCTGCTTCTTTGATGCAGGACTGCATCTTCCTCGTCCTCCTTATTCACCTTGCCCGCTTCGGTGTTGGTCTGCCTCTTGGTCATTCGACGGATCTCCTCTTGTCGGAGGATAGCCCACATATCGTCCCAGTTAGGAAGGTCTACTCTGCCCAAAATGCTTTGGACAAATGTTTCCCAGTCTTCTGTGGCTGCATTTAGAGCAGTCCTCGCCATGACATCATCCTCCACCTTGACCCCCATGCCAGTCAGCTAATCTCGGATTGACTACAGTCTGAATAGGAAAGGATCGATTTCCTCTCCCTTGGTCATCATAAATAACCTCGGTTGATTCTCCAGAAGCATCTTCCTCTAGAAGGACTTCCCCTGATAGAGTGTGGTTAAAGCTTTCCACATCTCATGAGCCATCTTCTTCTCGGTTATTTGTGGTACCACATGATCTTTAACCCCATCCATGATGAAGCACTTGGCATGTGCCACTACTTCATTATGCTTTGCCAGGAGAGTCACATCAGTTGGTGTAGCCAAGACTTTCTCTACATGCTCCCTCAAGCCGTATGCCTCCAGGATTACCAGGATTTTGGCCTTCCAGATAGCAAAGTTGGACATGTCGTCCAACCTATCTTAATCACACAATCCGTGTGGCACCATCTGCTCAGATCTACTTTGTCAAAACAGATCTTCCTCTCCCTGCTTCTCAACTGAAGCTCGGATCTAGGGTTCTTGGCGAAAAAGGCATCCTCTGCTCCCTCTGAAAATTGATTTCCTCCTTGGAAATTTGCCAAACACAACGAATCAGCTCTCTTCGATCACCCTATGATCAATCCTCAGATTTCTTTTGGCAATGATATCTGCTAAGCAATCGTTCTCCTCCCACTCTTTGTCAACTTAGCTTAAGCAAAATTCTGCACCGGCAGAATCTCTACCCCACCAGCAACTGCTGAAGATCTGCAGCTCAGCTTCTGGTTCACAGCAACTCTACATAGCAATCAATAATGGACTGTGTCACCCTGGCTGGCCTCTGCGTGAGCACACTGGCTCAGTGCATACTGCTCCTGCGTCCCTCTGGAAGGCATTACGCTGTCTCTGCGTTAGCCCCTGTGTGGCTCTTGTTGCTTCTGCATCCTTCTATTGCTGCGCTACCCTCTCTGGTTTCTCTACTGTTTTCTGCAACACAAAATTTTTCAGTCGTCTTGCTAGAGATCCATCTTGATCTGCAATCGCTCCGATACCATGTGAAATTTTCTTAAACTTAAGAAACCCTACTGTTAAATCTTGATTTACTTCTCCTACTTACATAAGTTATTAATTTGAATATTCAGAATTAACATCGAAGTAAATACAGTTAACAGCCTACACATATAGATCAAACACTGACTAACATGCTCATAGACAAAGTGACAGACAAGGATTTTTTAGAAAAATGTCCCAGAAAAACCCAATGCGGGAAAACTGGTGTTGCTAGCTTCTAGAGGCTTTTTATTATTATGCAGATTCTAAGTACAACAATCCTGGGCACGAAAACTGGTTAACCCGACAGAGAAATATAAATGGCAGTAATACCTCTATCCCGAAGACAGAAAAATATGACTAATTCACACCCTCAAACGGGATTTACAGAACTCAACCCCTTTCTGGCCACTGGAAACCCCAGCGCTGCTCTAAATCCCTCTGCGTCAGCCTGACTAGCCTGCGTCAGCCTCTACGCTGCTCAAGAAGGGCCTGTGTCACCCTAGAAGGGGTTACGTTGCCCCTGCGTTGCCCTAACTGGGCATGCGATAGCCTTTCTTGAATCCTGCTGCCTCTGCGCTGCCCCTGTTGGGTTCTTGGCTGGACTGCGTAGCTGTTGCCTCTGCGCTGCTCTGGAATGCTCCATCTCTGCCCCTCGTTGCAACTGAAACACTTCTGAAATTCTTAGCAAACCATGCCCTAGAATCTCAGCTTAGCTTCAGTGCTTTGCCAGTGTGTGCGTTCTCCAACTGACCCCAAGCCTTTCTCTAATACTTTTCTCGTTGGAAAACCAACAACTGTGTTCTAATCTCTAATCGACAGCTAAGATTAGAAGCTGCTTGATCTGCATCACTTAAGTCATTCTCCTCACATTTTTAATTTAATTCACTTTGATCTTTTAATTTTTCTAAGTTAGACTTAGTGTCCTTAATTAAAAAAATTAATTATTTGAATAAAACTTAAACCTGATGGAATTCTTCTAAACGCTTTTTGGGTCTTGGAGATCTCACGTACTCTAGCTCCTCCACAAACTTTGGGAGCTAGAGCACATCCGATACTACCCCAACACCCAAAAATCTCAACAATTTGGAACAAGACTTATTCAACTCTCAAAGGATCATGTGTGTGATTTGGTGAGCTCTGTTTCCTACAAGAACTATCATTATTTTTACTGAGAGATAAGTCTTCAATTCTCGTTAGTGTTGAATAAGAGTTTCAAAAACGGATAAGGTCAAAGTACTCACCGTAGCATTCATCATTGATTAGGATAGTAAAAGATTACAAGCTTGAAGGCCTTAACATTGAAGAAGTATCCAGGTTTGAAGGCAGCATTGATTCCAGTGATTCAGTTGTTCAAAAAATTGGGTTTCAGTGTAGTAGTCTGGCAGTAAGGGTTTTTGTGTCGCATTATTCAGTAGCAATTGATGAAGTCTGCTCTGTTTCAGTAAAAAGTGTTTCTGTTTTTATTAAAGAAGTCTACTTTAGTTTAGAAGTAAGGGTTTTAGTGTCATATCATTCTGTAAGAAGTCTGTTTTGTTTGGGAATATCGGTCCTCTTCGACTACTCTTATCTTGGATGCCCTACCACATCCTCAAAGAGTATCGGTTGCCGGATACTTACCCAATCCTCCATTCTTTCTTCACAATATGAAGACAAGATGATGTGTCTATCTCTCCCTCTTAACCAGGGAAGATATACCCATTCCTATGAAGGAATGTACCCAAACTCCCTCTTATCCAGGCACTTGTCCAAGCTCCCTCTTAACTAGGGACTTGCTTCCAGCAACTTTTTGCTCTTTGGTGGAGATCATGGTACCTTCGGTTGCTTGTAGAGCTCCTCCTTTCAATGTCATGAATTTCATCTTCAACATTATGGAGCTTTCTTCTTTTCGAAGGGCATCGGCCCTCCATCACTTTATTTCACAAGCAACATCGATCATGTCATCCTTCTCTTTGTCGAAAAGTGATCCTCTAGTCCACATATGGCTTTTCTTCATACAGCTAACTCTTTCAAGTCATGTTTCCTTCAAGATCTTCCATCCAACCACATGAATGCTAGTTGTAGGTGACATCTACAAATCTCTTTCGGTAGCCCTGTATCAACCCATACAGATGTTGTTCAAAAATAAAAAATGAACATCAAATCAAATTTACCTTTTGTGATGGCCCTTCATCATGACATCTGCTTGCTTTCAATATCAACATCTTGCATGTACATCTCCAAGCCTTTCAATGCCAAGGGTCTCTTTTCGTTACAAACCTTATCAAGGTCAGTAATATCCATAAGGAAATTTTACAGTAATAAACAAAGCTTGCATAGATAAAAACACACACATAAATCACACCAAGAATACGAGCGAAAAACTGCGTTGCTAAGCTATTTTATTGATAATAAATGAGGGTACAATTTGGTTTTGGAAAGTGTGCACCTACGCTTGCCCAAGAGCTAGCAAAGACCAAGTAAAGAAGATGAAATCCCCCTCAAGTCTATTGGTGGTCTCTCATGGCTCTACGCTGAACTGCCCAGAAAATGAGTTGATGGTTGTGAAAAATAGTTGTTAGGGCGTCCTCCGATGCTCAGAAAATTCCGGGAAATTAACCCCGGACTCTCCACCAAATACCCACAAAAACTCACGAAGGAATTGGCCTATCGCTGAACTTGGAATTTCGGCCCGATTTCCCTCAATGACTCCACAATTAGGTATTTCAACCCACCTGTAACTCCTATTGTCAAATGCCCCCAAAGTGTCTCCAATCACCAACAAACCTTCCTCCCAGACTCCACCACAAGTTTCAGCCCCAAACTACCTTCGCTCCTCAACACCCGCATATGACACTAGCCAAGACTACGTAGAGCCTACGCTGCTCCTGGTTATGCTGGCCCGAAACCACAATATGTTGCTCCTAGATCAAAATGAAATGGATGAGACTCCCTCCTTGGGCTGGCACTCGAAGTCCACCGAAGCAAGGGGTGAGATTTCCGCCTAAAAATCTCGTGTGTACAACGCGTTTGCAGACTCGGCCTCCGGCTCAAGCGTGTTTGTTTAAGAGTTTGTACAAATGATCAAATATACCCAAAAGTGGTTGCCTCCACCTCTTTTGTCAAGGAACCTCTCACTTGCCCATGTGGGCCCCAACCATCGACTTTCCCCCACCAAACTCCCTCCAATGAGAACTTACTTCCTTGTGGGTTGTAATTCTCTAGGAGTGGTCCCCACTTCCCACTAGGAGCCTGATTTCCTCCCTCTCTTTCTAATGTTTGGGCCTACACTTAATCCTAAAGTTTATGTGGGACCTTTAAACCCACATTTCCCAAGTGCAAACATGAAATAAGACAAAATTGGGCAAAAATAATATTTCCCTTAGCAGTCCTCCCCGCCAAAACGTTGCTTGTCCTCAAGCAACAGCAATGAAGGATGTTGAAGTATCGATTCCCCCTTCCAAGTGGGATCCTCATCAAACAGGTTCCTCCATCTGATCAAAAATTCTTTGATAACCGTGTTCTGCAAGTGCCTCTGTGTTAAATTTGGACAACTAGGTCCAAACTCCATCTTGTGATGCTCAGATGAAGATTCCAATATTTGTATTGGATTCCTCTTTCGGAGAGGTGTAAAATCGATATAAAATTGATTTTAATCTGATGAGCAGAACATTTATTTTGAATTTATTATTTATAATAAACTTAAGTGCAAGTCGGCCTTAAGGTTTTACACCCCCAACAGATGTGTCACACACCTCAATGATGGATATAAATACAGTGAACGTTGGAGAGCTTTTCACTCATCTCATCCACACACTTCTCATTATCTACAAGCATTTGAGAAGCAGTTTCATCTCCCACGTGAGAAGAAGGATGAAATCTACTGCAGCTAAAGGACGAAATTTACCGCAGCAAATTTTCTGCAGTTAGGGTTTCTGGGCAAGTTTGACCAGCGTTGACTTTGGTCAACGCATGGCCCGTTTGAGCTGAAATTTTGTGGAGAGTTCGATTTTTGTAGGCCGTACTCATTGGCACAAAAATCGAGGTCAAAAAGTTGACCAAAGTTGGAGCTGCGTTGACTTTCTTGTTGCTGCCCTGTGTTGACTTTTTCTGGACTGCGTTGACTTTTATGGGGTTGACTTTGAGTTGACTGGATATTTGATTTGAGGACTGTTGTGACACATTTTGGGTTGGCCGACCAAGAAGACTTTGCTGGTTGAAGCATCCTGCTGATCGCCGTAACGCACCAACATATTCTCCTGTTTCTGGTTTGTCTTCTATAGATCCACTGGTATGTTCTATCAACATTTTACTTAACTATTTATGTGATTGTTGTTATAAAAGTAAAATTGCATCAAGCATAGAACATCTACAAAAATTTACATGGTATCAGAGGTGAGGTGAAGACAAGCCCTAACTTATAGCAATCACCAACTGAGAAAAATGAGTTCCACAAGTTATGGCTTCAAGGAGGATGACAAGTTGACTGGAAGGGATGACTTCCATGCTTGGAAGATGATATTAGATCTCAAATTGGAAGACCATGATCTCATGGACTATGTACTGGGTAAGATACAAGAACCTCCATCCACTGCTAATGTTTATGTTAAAACCAAGTATAAGAAGGGGGAGATCAAAGCAAAGCTAATGATCAGGGAATCCATACATAAAAGTCTGGTTGCCTACATATCTGAGCTAGGCACATCCAAGGAGATGTATGATAAGCTGATACAAATGTTCAAAGTAAACAATGCAAACCAAGTGCTATTTTTCAAGAATCAATTGAAGAATCTGAAGAAAGGCAGGGATGAGTCTGTCCAAACATACTTTCTGAAATTGACCGAGATCAAGAACAATCTGCTGGCTATTGGGGAGACAATAGCCGATCGTGAGATGGTACTCACTGCACTTGGAGGGCTCCCATATGAATGGAAAGTATTCAACACTACCATTCTCAATAATAGTACAATTCCTAACTTTGACGAGCTACTGTCAAGATGCATGCAAGAAGAGACAAGAATGAAGGAATACGAAAATGACAGAAATGCTGCCTACGCTGCTCATTCTAGAAAGAAGAACTCTGGTGGTCCTAAGAACAAAGGAAGAGCAAGGGCCCAAGGAAAGAAGGGCAAGTGTTTCACTTGTCATAAGCCTCGTCACTATGCTAGAAAATGTCCTTTCAAGAAGGATTCTCCCGATAGTGATGACAACAACAACAACCGGAGAAATGGAAATCAAAGAAACGACAAATCCAAAGGAAAGAGGAAGGCTCCCTCTGGCGGAAACAATCAACCTTTCAAAAGGTCTAGAAACTCCAAGTATGAGGAGTCAAATGTTGTTGATAAAAGAAATGAATACATTCTTGTATCTGCCCTCTCTGTTGCATCCCCGCCCGACACTATGGATGTCTGGCTGATAGATAGTGGCGCCTCAAGACACATCACTGGGTTCAAGGAAGCACTCTCTGACATGGTTGAGAAGGATACTAATCTGGAAATTATCCTTGGAGATAATGCCACATATCCCGTGAGAGGGACAGGGACTGTGACCCTCCACTTGTCTCAAGGACAAGTCCTACATTTGCAGGATGTACTCTATGTACCAAAATTGAAGAAGAACCTTGTGTCTATATCAGCCATGGAAGACAAAGGTTTCAATGTGGCATTCATTGATGGAAAGGTGCGCATGTGGAAAAGAATCTCAAGGAAGCTATCGTGATTGGTTTTAGAGTTGGAACACTCTACCAGGTTGAAGGAAGTCCACTGGGAGCTATGACATGTGATACTATCCAACAAACTGAACTATGGCACCGGAGGTTTGGACACCTTCATTACAAGGCCCTTCCTGAAGCAAGGAAGGTGGTGACAGGGATGCCCGAATTTGGAAATAATCATGAAGGTGTATGTAAGGGTTGTGCTGAAGGAAAGCATACAAGGGGACCTTTCCCCTCAAGTGTCACAAAGACATCTGATATTTTGCAACTGGTCCATTCTGATCTATCTGGTATGCTACCCGTGACATCCCTGGGAGGATGTTCTTACTATATGACATTCATTGATGACTTCTCCCGCAAAACCTGGATATACTTCTTGAAGAAGAAGGATGAGGCTTTCATGTGGTTCCGTACCTTCAAAGCCTTGGTGGAAAATATGACCGGAAAGAAGATCAAGATTTTGAGGACTGACAATGGCACCGAATATGAGTCAAATGAGTTCAAAGACTTTTGCAGAGCAGCTGGCATTAAGAGGGAGACTACCACTGCATATACTCCTGAGCAGAATGGTGTTGCTGAACGCAAGAATAGGACTATTGTGGAAGCTGCCCGTGCCATGCTATGTGACCAGGGTCTACCAAAGTTTCTGTGGGGAGAAGCTGCAAATACTGCTGTGTACATTCAAAACCGATGCCCTTATTCCGCTTTGGACTCCAAAACTCCCGAAGAGGTTTTCTCTGGTAAGAAACCTGATGTCTCACATTTTAGAATTTTTGGATGTCCTGTCTATTTTCATGTGCCGAAAGAAAAGAGAAGTACGCTGGATGCTACTGGGAAGAAAGGAATGTTTGTGGGCTACAGTGAGACTTCTAAGGCCTATAGAGTCTATGTACCTGGTCAAAGGGAAGTAGAGATAAGCCATGATGTCACTTTTGACGAAGATGCTTCCCTGAAGAAAGTAGTAGATCTTCCAAGATCTGAAGAAAATCATGAAGAAAGGCCTGGAAATCAAGAAGAACCGCAGAATGAGACAATGCCTGATATTGAAGGACCAATGGACCCTATTGATCCATCTCCTTCACTGGGAAAGAGACCATCATGGCTCAGGGACACCCTCGAAGATGCTGAGGGTCATGCTGCCCCAAGGGGGACATTCCGAGAAAGCAAGAAGCCGTGTAGATACCAGGGGTATCTAGCTGCCATGAGTACTATTGTACAATCTGAACCTGGATCTTTTGAGGAAGCCGTAAAGCATCAAGTTTGGAAGGATGCTATGCACGAAGAATATGAGTCCTTAATGAAGAATGATGTCTAGGATGTGGTTCCAAGACCGAAGGACAAATCAGTTGTCATCGCGAAATGGCTCTACAAGATCAAGCATGGATCTGATGGAAGTGCTAAAAAGTTCAAGGCAAGATTTGTTGCCCGTGGCTTCTCTCAAAAGGAAGGAATAGACTATGATGACATATCTGCACCCGTGGCACGATATACCACCATTCGATCAATCATAGCCCTTGCTGCTACGCAAGGATGGAGTCTTCATCAGATGGATGTCAAGACCGCTTTTCTGCATGGTGCAATAAAAGAAGAGGTGTATGTAGAACAACCTCCGGGGTTTGAAGTTCAGGATCGGGACACTATGTTCCAGAAAGTTGAAGAAAGTTCTCTAAGGATTGAAGCAAGCACTCGCAGCTTAGCACGAGAGGACAGATAGCTACTGATGAAGTCGGCTTCACTCAAAGTAATGTCGATCCGAACCTTACTTCACAAGGTTCCGTGTTTCTCATTCCGGTGTTGGTGCGGGGGACGACCTCTTCCGACCAGTAATCGACCCTCTCATTCATCAACGTAAGAGGGAGCTTCCGGCGCACGTTCGATATGAAGGACCCAGGATCGATGCACTACTCTGTGCTCGGAGGTCCTGCGCACTGGAGAGATTTTCTTCTCAAGGAAAAAACATTGTGAAACTGGAAAGACATGGCTATGGACCGGTAAGTCCGTGTCGAACACCAATGGAACCCAACCGCAAGCTGGAGTGGCGGCCGCCGCTCGGGGCCCGCATTGGCAAAAAAATCCTATATCGTCAACTCGTAGGGTCCCCGATAAGCTCTGTAGAACACCCATCCGGTGACAGAATGTTTTGCAGTGAACACATTGAGTCAACAGATGGTTGAACCTCATCACTTTCACTGGGTTGGTGCCAGGAATCTTCTGAGATACCTTCGAGGCACGATAAACCATGGGCTGAGATACACTGCCGGGAGCGTGACACTCCGTGGATATACTGATGCCGACTGGGCTGGCAGTGTGTTGGATCGTAAGAGCACATCAGGATGTTGCTTCAATCTTGGTTCTGCTTCGATTTCATGGATGAGCAGGAAGCAGAAATCGGTAGCTTTGAGCATCGCAGAGGCCGAATACATTGCAACAAGTATGGCCTGTTGTGAAGCAGTTTGGTTGCGAAAGCTCTTTAGTGAGCTATTTGGACATGTGCTAGATACCACCGTGATACTTTGTGATAACTAGAGTGGGATTCTCTTGACCGAGAATCCTGTGTTCCACGACCGATCCAAGCATATTGATATCAGGTACCATTTCATCCGGGATATGGTACAGCGAGGCGCCGTAAGGCTCGACTGGCAGGGAACGATGAGCAAACGCGATATTCTCACTAACACTTCGGCTACGTCGTAAGTTCCCAACTCGCAGAGAGACTTCCCGTATCGTGGAACGACCCTATGATGTGGTCCCGAGTGACGATGAGTCGAGAGCCTCGGGGGGCTTTAGGGATGCCTTTCTCGTAGCTATGATGGGGTTTGAACCCGCTAGGCTTGCCAAACCTTGTTGGTATGCTTGGACCCCATCATTGTGATTATTGAGTTGGTTCACCTCTCATTATCTGTGCCCCGTATGCATCCCACCCATTGAGTTCAGGGCTCATGGGAAGTACCTCTCATTTGGCCAATGAGGTGGGAAAAGCTAGAGACTAGTAGCAAAGACTGATGGACGCATCAGAGATTGCCGTACTCTCTATCTAGGATGGCACGGTCCAACCACTTGATCTAGGATCAAGTCTAGTGAGGTCTCGGACCTCCGCCTGACTTCGGGTCAGATGAACCAACTTCGGGTTGGTTGGAGACTCTTTGTGAGTCTGATAGAGGTTTCGGACCTCTGGGCTGAATTTGTCAGCCGGGGGATGATGTCTTTATGACTGACCCACTTCTGTTCTGAAATAAAGAGGCCAGCAAAGCAAGTTACGGCGGGATGATGCACGATGTTTGATTGCACTGGTGGATGGAGTTCTCCCTAGTTGAGAGGGAGTGTTAAATTTGGACAACTAGGTCCAAACTCCATCTTGTGATGCTCAGATGAAGATTCCAATATTTGTATTGGATTCCTCTTTCGGAGAGGTGTAAAATCGATATAAAATTGATTTTAATCTGATGAGCAGAACATTTATTTTAAATTTATTATTTATAATAAATTTAAGTGCAGGTCGGCCTTAAGGTTTTACACCCCCAACAGATGTGTCACACACCTCAATGATGGATATAAATACAGTCAACGTTGGAGAGCTTTTCACTCCTCTCATCACACATCTTCTCCTCTGATTATCTACAAGCATTTGAGAAGCAGTTTCATCTCCCACGTGAGAAGAAGGACGAAATCTACTGCAGCTAAAGGACGAAATTTACCGCAGCAAATTTTCTGCAGTTAGGGTTTCTGGGCAAGTTTGACCAGCGTTGACTTT